>CM065745.1:47727832-47750332 GCA_033310375.1 Conus canariensis
ACAGGGCTGGCAATTAGGTCAGACGCTCTTGTAAGAGCGCTCTGTCTAGATCGCTGCTGTGTTCCTCTTTTTTCAACCAGGCTTACAACTGGCTTTGGCAGAGTTACAGCAGTAACTGCTGTAGCCGAGCTTTTATGGCGGCTCTAATCGCCAGTAGTAGTACATCCGTCATTGTATATTTGGAGCATTTATATGGAGATAGTGCTGGCTACACACTACTCCTCTCCATACTGGTAGATGTACTAAGGCCCTGCCTAGCCCTATCTAGTTTGTTTGCCAGAACTCCCGAAAATCGCTATTCAGTTGCATAAGCCTAATGATACTTTGACGTTTGCTATATAGCTCAGTAATGCTGATCCCCAGCTTGTGGAATTTGGGATAGTTGTAAAAACATATTGAAAGCTGAATAAGTTTTCTGGCATATGAATCAGACATGCCCACCTTAACCTTAAGAAATGACCGCCATGTTTGAAGCGTTTTTATTTTTTTAAACATGACTTGAGCTGTCTCAAGCCAGCGCCCAAAAATTAACGCATGATGGATTGTTTTGCTTTTATTTTGTTTTATCAACATAGCACCACTTTTTAGAAATGGAAGCATCTCATCAACAGTCAAACAGTTATGAAAATTGGCCACATCTTGTTCGCTAATGTCATTTTCAATTTTTGCATCTTCCTTAACCAACAAGCCTTCAAGATAGTTGTGCATTTCCAAAGCAGTCGGTTCGCTTTTTTCTTTTTTTCTGCCTTCTAGAAAAGCAATGCTTCTTTTGGGTTTCACTGGTAGAGAACAGGCTTCGCCTAGTTCTTTTTTTGACAAATACTCTAACATGCAGTTACAGTAAAACTTGTGATCTTGAATAGCACAAGCCTGTTCTTCGGTAAACCTGTTAGCCATTGTTAACAACACAGCCAAACGCAGTAGGAGCACAGTCAAACACAGCCTTCTCGCACGGCAGTCAGTGAGAGAATGATGAAATCTACCTCTGCGGCGGCGCATGCACGACTGAATTGCGCATTGCGACAATAGATTTTTCTGGAGCGATTGTGGGGCGATCACGCCACATATGAGTCACGTTAAAGCAGCCGTGGGCGGTTCAAGCACAAGCGTGCAGCGGTAGCGCTCAATCGGCTACCTGTTATTGATTTCTCTTCTGATTCTTGCGCAAAACAAGAGGAACGGCTAGTTAATTATTTTTAAATTGTCGTTTATATTCTGGTTTAAAAAATGAAGCCCGAAGTAGCTACAGAGCTTATTAATATACTTTACGAGTTGGATTGTGAGGGTGATAAAGATCAGTTAGAGAGCAGGTTTGAAGAATTAATTACTGATCTTTTTGAGCGCATAAATATGCGAGAAAGCGTAAAGCAGGTCGTTAGCAAAATACCAGATTTTTGGCCCCAACCAGTTGTAAAGTTGTTTGCCATTTTAGTTGATAATATGGCTCCTGAAGATGCTAATCTGACTGTTTCTACCAGCCCTGAAGGAGTAGCTATTCACTTTAATGAAGATCAGGTTTTACGATTAGAAAAGACTATGAATAATAAACAATAGCTGAATTTACATTCACAATTATTTTTTTATTTATTTAATTTTTAGATTTAAAAATGGCTGTCGAACTCAGTGAATCTGATTTAAAGAATTGTAATGAACTATTTGACGAAACAATGAAAGTGTTAAACATTGATTTTAGTGAATTTGGGTTTGAGAACGATGTAAACAATATAATAAAAGATCATAGTGAACTATTTGACGAAGCAGTTAAAGTGATGAACATTAACTGTAGTGATTCAGAAAAAGCTAAAATATTAGCAGGTGTTATTGTAAGGTTAACGTGTCTTGAAGTGTTGCAACGCTTGGGAGAAGAATAAAAAGCCCGTTTACTTACTTTTATTTACATTTATTTTTTTAATTTACGTAAATATTGTGGCTTTAAAAATGACGGCCACAAGTAAATTTGAGGATGGAAAACTATATACGTGGGAGGAGATACTTGAAATCAATGAACAATTAAGCGATATGTTCATTGAATTAAACATGGTCATCATTAACCCCACAAACGTTCAAAAAAGCGTAACATATGCTGTTTCTAAAATCCCAGACTCTCTCCAAATTGACCCGCCAGTAAAAGTGTTGTTAACTATTCTGATTAAATATATAACCCCCGATAGTATTAGCATGGAAGTCTGGGTTTCAACAAGACAGAAAGAAGTAATCGGCTATCACAACTTTACACCTGGCTGGGCTAATTACATGCTTACACAGTTTAACCATGCAAGTGAGGAGGCTAAGTTAAGGGGTTCTGGCTGGTCTGAAGGAAGAGTCCTTCAAATTATATTGAAACAAACAAAGTTCTATCCTATAGTTGGCAATTCTTACCTTCCTCTCCCAAAAGAGCTAGAGTTAAAACGGGCAGTATTAAATATACATAATTCAGACAACTTATGTTTTATGTGGTGCGTTTTAGCACATTTACATCCTGTCAAAAATCATGCAAATAGAGTATCTAATTATGAACAATATAAGCAAGAGCTGAACTTTGATAACATAACCTTTTCAGTGAGTATAGAAAGCATATCTCAGTTTGAAGAGCAAAACAAACCAATAACCGTAAACGTATACACATGGTCTGCAGTAGATAATCTAGTGCCTCTAAGGGTTTCTCCCAACGCTCCTACTTTTGGCGATTCACTTAAGAATCATGTAGACTTGATACTGTTTGCAGACGGTCTAAAGAGCCATTATGTATTAATTAGAACAATAAGCAGACTTACGGCCTATACATCAAAGGATCATGTTAAACAAGGACTTTGTAGAAGGTGCCTGGTTAGAATCCCATCTATAGAAGCAGCTGCCAGTCATAAGAAACATTGTAAAAGCATTGTAGACTGTGAAACCAAACTCCTCACACCTAAACCAGGGTCTAAAGTTAGTTTTAAGAATGTACGAAAAATGCAAATGAGCCCATACGTAGTCTATGCTGACTTCGAGGCGATCTTGCCGCAGTACTGCGGCCCGCAACAAGAACAAGAACAAAAAACGACCTTATTAACCCACCATCAGATCTGTTCTTATGCGTTTATTGTTGTTAGGTCAGATGGGGCACACACACGCCCAGAGATTTACAGAGGTCCCAACGCAGCTAGTAGATTTTTAGAGCAGATGAAACAACTTCGCAATCAATTCTCTAATCAGCTGAACCTTTCAGACATTAAGATGACCCCCGAAGATGAAGAACGTTATAAATCAGCTACCCACTGCTGGATATGCAACAGAGAATTATCAGGCGATGCTGTAAGGGACCACGATCACATTACTGGGAAATTCAGAGGGGCAGCGCATAATAGCTGTAATCTTCAACTTAAGGTTGACCCCAAGACATGGAAACTGCCAATCTTCTTTCATAACTTGCGGGGCTACGATTCTCATTTTATCATGCAAGCAGTGACTTCTAAATATAAGAGGGTTAGCTGCATTGCACAATCATCAGAAAAGTACATGACCTTTACTCTTGACTGTTTATCCTTTTATGAATCTGCCCAACATCTGATGGGGAGTTTAGATAAATTGGCAGGATCTCTACAAGACTATCCAATCACTAAACAATACTTTAATCCATCTTTAGTTCGTAAGGGAGTTTATCCTTATGAATACATGAACTCGTGGGATAGGTTTGACGAAGACGCGCTTCCTCCTAAAGGCGCTTTCTTTTCTAGTCTTAGAGGCAAAGACATATCTGACGCCGACTATGAACACGCCCAGAAAGCCTGGACAGAATTACACTGCAAAACGATGGGCGATTATCACGATCACTACTTGATGGCTGACGTGTGTTTATTGGCAGACGTCTTTCAGAATTACAGATCTACATGCATGAAACATTACAGCTTAGACTCATCACATTACATCTCTGCGCCTGGCCTTTCTTGGGATGCATTCTTAAAGTCTACAAACATCCAGATCGACTTAATTTCTGATCTACCTACACTTCAGATGATTGAAGACGGTCTAAGGGGAGGCATTAGCATGGCCTCACATCCTTACTGCAAAGCCAACAACAAGTATTTAGATGATTATGACCGCACCAAACCATCCAACTATCTAATGTACTTAGACGCCAACAATCTGTATGGGTGGGCCATGAGCCAGGCACTGCCATTAAGAAACTTTGAAATGATAAACGGACCTCATGAGGTTAATAAAGTGTTGAGTATGCTATCACAGCTTACGCCTGATAATCCAATAGGATTAATCTTGGAAGTAGACTTAGATTATCCTAAAGAATTACACGATCTCCACAACGATTACCCCCTAGCCGCAGAAAGATTAAAGATGAGTCCCACCGAGCCGCCTAAGCTTGTACCTAACCTCTTTAACAAAACTAAATATGTCTGCCATTACAGACTCATACAGTTTTACTTAAGACATGGGTTAAAGCTGACAGCTGTTCACAGAATAATTACCTGTGACCAAGAGCCTTTCATGAGACCATACATCACGAAGAACACCGATCTTAGAACCCAAGCCACTGACGCTTCAGAAAAAGACTTCTTTAAACTAATGAACAACAGCTGTTTTGGCAAAACCATGGAGAACGTACACAATCGTAAAGATGTAAGATTAGTTACAAACGAAAAACAAGCAATTAAGCTGACCTCTAAACCTAACTATCAAGACTTTAGAAAATTTAGCAACGGCCTGGTTGGCATTATGATGAAGAAAAAGGATGTTAAGTTGGATAAGCCGGTGTTTATCGGCTTCACCGTATTAGAGTTGTCAAAGTTATTGATGTTAGAATTTCTATACGACTATCTTAAACCCCTGTACCCAAAGTCTAGAGTTCTTTACACAGACACTGACTCTTTTATTCTGGACGTCCCCACAGAAGACTTCTATAAGGATTTAGAAACAGAAGTAGCTAAAGGAGCTGATGGGCGGTACGACACATGTGACTATCCAAAAGATTCACCTCTACACTCAACCGTTAACAAGAAAGTGATTGGAAAGATGAAGGATGAACTTAATGGGTCAGTTATACAAGAATATGTTGGCTTACGGTCGAAGATGTATAGCGTTGCCCACCAAACTTCTGTAATTAAAAAAGCTAAGGGCATAAGTAAAGAAGTTGTCAAAAAAAATATAAGTCACGACAACTACAAGCAAGCTCTCTTTGAAAACAAAGTATTTCATCACACAAATGTTAATCTGCGCTCTACTCTTCATCAAGTAAACACAACTGCAGTTAATAAGAAATCACTAGTCTCTAACAATAACAAGAGAACTTACGTCAATCCTGAGTTTTCATATGCTGTAGGACATTGGAGAACTTTAAAAGATTAACTTGACTGACTTGGCTTGTACTTAACTTAAGAACCTAACTAGTACTTACTTAAGAACTTAACAAGAACTTAACTAGTACTTACTTAAGAACCTAACTAGAACTTATTTTTTTGCGCTTAACTTGTAATTTACTTGCTCTTAACTTAAAAAGTACTTTCTATAACTAACTTAACTTGTACTTATCTAGTTCTTAATTTGTACTTTATTTAGTTCTTTAAAAACTATTCCATAGAAAATGGGTCTACAGCAGGAGGTTGCCCTTTTTTTGCAGAAGCTGGTTCTTCTTCTTTTACTGACTTTGTGGGGGTTTGTGACTTTGCTGCTGCTAAGTATGGCGTTAGACATTTGCATGCTAAAAACCCCCCGCAACAACAACAGCAGCAAATACATAATAATACATCTTATCGTTTGATTGTGATTGTGTTGTTGTTAATTGTGTTGTTGTTGACGGCAGCGATGTTGTATTACTATCTAATAATTTTTGTTTTGCTGCTTGGTTTGCTTTTTGCAGTCTGTTCCATTCAGCCAGTTTACGACCGGCCTCAACACGCCCAGCACTTTTAGACTTAGTAACGCTGCTCACTTGTGGGGCACTCGCCTGTAGATTCACTTGTGGGGCACTCGCCTGTGGGGCACTCACTTGCGGCACATTCTGCTCCTGCGGAGTCTTCTTCTCCTGATCGCTCATTTTTTTTATTGCGATTAAAATTAATATGATCAAAATTAATATGATTAAAAGTAATTAATCCCATGATGAATGGACATAACAACGTCCCAAATCTATAATACATGTCACATGCAAGAGATTCTAGGGACTTGGTTAAAACCGGATCTTGTGATAAGTCATATTTTAAATCTTCTTCTGAATCAACCGGCGCCATCTTACTTACTAACTTAGCATATAAACTAATCATTGTCTGCCCCACTGATCTAACCATTTTTGACCCTAGTTGTGCCTCGTACCTGGCGTAATACTTCTCAACGTCTGATGTAGACAATTGCTGAATCTGTTCGATACTTAGTTCAACGCCTAAATACTGCCTGGTTTTCCCACACGCGGCCAGAGAGTATAATCTTTCTTTATGGCAGAGGTCTGCCTGCTCCTCACACTTTAATAGTTCGTCGCAATCCATTTTTAAAAGCAATAAAAAATAATATAATACTTTTAAAACCATGAGTTTAACGCTGGTTAATTATGCAGTGCCTATCGTTGGTGTTATAGTCTATTCAACCCTCGCAAAATGTCTGCTAGGAATAAAGCCGCCCAACATGGGAAAGATAGAAGATTCGCCAAGGCTAGTTGCAGCCTTATTTTTAGCTTTAACAACAAAAGATTATTTGATTAAAAGGCACATAGACAGCCTTTCGTATTATGATTATTTTAATTATTTTTTTAGTTAATAAAAAGATGAGTGAAAAAAAGATTATCAATACGATTTACCATTCTGCTGTAATTAGCGGCCTTAGTATTGGCTATAGCGCGCTAGCAAAAAACATGTTAAAAATGAAGCCGGCGGATCTAGGAAGGTTAGACATTGAGGATGTTGTTAAGGTTATAGTTGTAATTACTGCAGGGATTGCCTCAAAAGACTTTCTTGTTACGCAGGGGATTATCCCAGAAAATATTAATGCATAGGCAGATTAATGCATAGAAAGATTAATGCATAGGCAGATTAATCTAGAAAATATTGATTTATAAAAAGATGTCTGGATTGGTTCTGATGGTGGGAGGAGCTATTGTTAATGCGTTGGCTTTCTCTGGCAGCAATTATATGTTTAGTAAATTGCGGTCTGATGAAGAAAGAGAACGCCATAACAAGGCAATGGAAGATTTAGCTAAGGCAAAAGACGCTTACGAGAAAAGGAGAATTGCTCACTTAGACTTTATTAATAAAAAATTAAGAGTACAGGGCCATGCAGAGCACACATTTACAGACGTTGATGAAGCAATGAATGAATATTACTTAGTGACAGGAAAGAAGTTTCTAACATCGCCGCCGCCAGAACTGTCTGACTTTTATGAACCATCTGAGGATCAGAAAATGGTAGAAATAGGCTTTATTATAGGTGCTATGGGAGCAATCTTTCTTCTTGCATATTCAATCTAAAAACATAGTTAAAATGTAATAAAAAACAGTCCCTTATGGGCGATACAAAGTACAATACGAAGTACAAAATATATTATTCTCCTGGAGGGTATTGGAAAGGAAAGGCTGCTATTGATAAACTGAGTAAAGCTGCTAGAGTGTCTGAATCAGAAGCGAAAGACTGGCTTTCAAAACAAGCAATTTGGCAAATATATCTGTCTGCCCCAAAAAGAATAATAAGGCCTAGATTTGTTAATTCAGTTCCTAATGACACCCACCAGATGGACTTGTTGTATCTTCCACATGACAAAGTTAGACGAAAAAAGTTTAAGTATGCTCTTACGGTTGTTGACATAGCTTCAAGGTATAAAGATGCTGAACCTTTAACGGATAAAAGCTCAACTGCCGTGGCTGTGGCTTTACAGCAAACATACATGCGAGGCCCACTAAAGTATCCTAGGATGATTCAAGTTGATGATGGAAAAGAGTTTAAAGGAGCTGTAAACCAGTTGTTTTTAAGGCACCGGGTTACAGTTAAGAGAGGGATCCCAGGCAACCATCGCTCCCAGGCTCTAGTAGAAAACTTTAATAAGAATCTAGCTGAGCGCCTGTTTACCTATCAATATCATAGAGACCTTATGGACAAAACACGCAACACAGAATGGGTTAGGAGATTGCCAGCGTCTTACGCGCCATGAACAATGAAGAATTTAAAGCAACAGGTCTTAAACCAGTAAACGCGATCAAATTAAAAAAAATTAGCATTACTGAAGATGTGCAGGGGACTCAGAAACTCCTGCCGTTTGGACTAAAAGTAAGATACTTGTATGCGCCAGGAGAGGCAGAAGGTGATGTTAGAATTAGAGCCACAGACCCCATATGGAGCGTAGATGTATATGAAGTTGAAAGAATTATGAAAACAACCCCTCCCGTATATTATTTGAGAGAAACTCTTTCTTCTAGCGGTGCTACTACGTCTAAAAAACCCGCCCCTAAAAGGTCCTTTGTTCGTGAAGAGTTGCAAGTTGTCCCGCCAAACACAGTGCCGATTAGTTAAAAAAAAATAGTATTTGCTAAACTTATAATTTATTTTTTTTGCTAAACTTATAATTTTTTTGCTAAACTTATGATTTATTTATTTTAGTTCCCATCTTATTTTTTTTTTTTTTTTGGTTTATTTTGGGTTTAACCAGTCATGTGTTTGCTTTTCAATGTTCTGTTTGATTGTCTCAGTGTCTACCTGTTGTGAAGTAAAAGTCTTTCTCCACTCCTTTTGAAGTTCAATTTTTTGTCGTCTATAATCCTCACCGTCGGTCATAAGCTTCTGAAATTCTTCGTCTGTAATGTTTTCATCCTGTATTGATTTGCTTATTCTTAATTTTAATGAAGAAAGTTTTGCTGATGCTAAGGCAACAATGGCAGTGTGCTTTTGTAATTTAGGAGTTAATTTTTTTAAAACAGCACTCACAATCATAGACATGGCGCCTAAACCTAGTCCAAGGCTCCCTAATGCTAAAGAGGCTGGCGCCCCGGCTCCAGTAGCTAAAAGAGCAACACTAGACCCGGCACTTACGCTAGCTACAGCTGATGAGCCAGTAATTACATGAGAAAGAGTACTTAAAGCTTTAGCATATTTCTTTCTAGCAACCCTATACTTATCTAAGTCACTTTCTATTTCCTTTTTAAGTTCAGTTATTTGCTCTAACCTAAACTTTTGAGCCTCCATTTTTAATTAAGATTAATTTTTTAATTAAGATTAATCTTATACATATCTACTTATTAATCCTTCTGGCAGCACTTCATCAACAGAGTAAAACGCAATAAAATCAACATACTTAATGAAAATAAAGTCAAGTACTGTTAGTTTGTCTTTGTCAACCATCACAGTAACCTTGTCAGATGATACAAGGGTGTTTATTTCATCTCCGTTTTTAGTAATAACAATAGCGAGCTTCAGAGGAGCATCCAAGTTTTCAGCCTTTATTTGTATGCCCCTAATTAACGTATGTTCTGGCAAACTAGGATCAGCCTCCCTTGGAGTAATAAATAAGCGAAAAAGCATCGTCATTTGCCTAGGCAGTGACTGTAGCGTTGGAGTAAACTCTAAGCCAACGGTGTCATCCCCCACTTCAGCTAAGGACTTCTTTCTCTTTAGCATATATTCAGAACCCTGTCTAGTTATTTCAATCTGTTTTTTCTGTTGTAATCCTGGGACCAGGCTAACAAGAAAGGGACCTGCATTCAAAGCTTTTCTAAAATTGTTTTTCTTATCAAAGTATACATTAGGGCTTCGTAGTTCAAACTTTAAATTCCATGCAATTTCAGGAAGCAACGCCCAGGCATTCTCTCGTTTATGAAGTTTGTATTCGTGTTTGCCAAAATCGTTTGCCCTTAGATTTCTTATCTCTTCCAGGTTAGGATACTGCTGTCGTTTTTTATCTTCAATTTCTGTTCGTTTGTAAACCCCATCGTCGGTGTACTCAAATCCATAAACATTTCCTGGAACTCCTATTAGATCAAACTCAGTTGTGTCTGCTAGGTCTTTTAGCTCTACTGCAGTGCATTTAGGAGCTAGCTGCGCTTTTGATTCTGGCCCTCGAGACATTCTTTTTAATATTAAAATTATAATAAACAATTTGTTATAAACAGTCTATAATAAACAATCTATAATAAACAATCTACAATAAACAAACGTATTGAACTGGAGGGTCAGTCCGTAAGCATAGCTTAGCGTGCTTAGATTTTTCTAACTGCTCTTTTATTTTTTTTAGCTCATCTTTGTCCCTGATTATATAATTTTCACTTAAACATTCTTCAAAACTATCCCTGTCCTTAGTATAGAATAAGATGACTGATTTTAACTGCGATCTAAAGTCTTTTAAGACAGCATTGTATTTTTGAGTTAAGAGCCACACAGAAACTAAGGCGTGGCGTCCACTAAAGGCTAGCTTTGATAGAGCTTTTCTTTTTTTAACAATGTCTTGTTCGGCTGAGCAGTCATCAATAATAAACAGCGTTTCAGTTCCCTCAAATAGTCTATAGTAATGTTCTAAACAGTCGCTCAGTTTGTCGCTAGGGTCAACTAAAAATATATTATCGTCTGTCCAAATAAACTTCCTTTCTTTGTAAGACTTGTTGTGCTTAATGGTTGTACAGAATATAACAATGTGCTCGTAATGAAACCTGTAGACTGTTTGTAACAAATCAAGTACGAAGACAGTTTTCCCACACCCAGTAATCCCGCAGATAAGAGAACAGTGCGGATCTTTTGGCAGAAACTTCAAACTATCCATCTGTTTTTATTAGAATATTTCTTCTGCATTTTAATAAGCCACATCTTTTAGCCTGTTTTCTTCAATGTTTAGCTGAGCATCACAAACCATAAAAATATGAATTTGTATTGGCGCGTTTCCGTCTGCTTTCTTGTGAATATTTATTTTTATGCCATCTTGCCCCACCCTTTCTCCACTTCCAAACAATCTGTTGTCAAATGTGGATCTAAAATCCAGCCACAGCCCATATTTGGTTATTAAGTAGTCTTCGAGTCTTACATCATAAAGGCGAAGTTTTTTACATACACGATCAACTGCCGGATCTCTTTGCCTACCTCCAGCGAACAACTTTCTTATTTCATCAAAGTGTTGGTGAGGTAAAAGTCCGCGACCCGAATACAACTGATCAGACTTGCCATTTATTGCACAGTCAACCTTCTCAATTTTTGGATTATAAAACGCTTCTGATTCTCTATGAAAAGGAGTTGTTCCTTCAGTAAACAAGAACAAAATTCCTTTTAAAGACTTTAGAGACTGATTTAGATGCATGTTCCAGAGAGTGTCTCGCTTGTTTCTATTTTCTGTAGTGGAGTGTATAACTCTTTCATAATAAATAACTGTTTTATTTTTATACTGAGTTAAGATTGTTCTGGCCAGTTCAGGGTTAGTAACAACATCAAACTCAAGAGAAATGTCGCTGACTGTGTATTTAGCTTCAGGGTCTTCAGACAGAACAACAGAACCGCTAGGATTAAATGTCAGTTCATAAGTAAGTTTTTCTTTTAGCGCACCTTGGTAATATGGCATATGCGTCTTTAACAGCTCAAAATCTAGAGGGATGCAGAATCTGTTGCCAAATGCTTCTGCTACTGCTTCATCTTTAACATCATCCTTTGCATCCTCCGCTCCAACTCTGTGCTTGAGACCGTTTGGATTTTGTATTCCCTGATAAACTTTCTCTTTTCTTTCTTTTTTAGGCAGCCATAGGTCAGAATAGAGAGCAAAAATGTCTGCCTCGCCTAGTACAAATACTTCTCTGCCCTCCAGTTTGATTGCTATATGATTAACGATTGCCCTGCCCAAATTAGCAACAACAGTAGCATTAGGATCTTCCGATGTAATATCTATTTTGAATGATAGTTTAGCAGTGCCTGGCATTATAACATCGCCAGCGCCAAGATCAGGGAACTTAACTATTAAAGTTTGTCCGGGCTGAACTGTTGATGGAGTATTTACACTAATTACAGTCTGCCTTATGCCTTTTACGCCGTGGGGTTCTTTCTCTTTTCTGTATGGATCGAGGTCGCAACCGTATGAGTTCATTTTTTATAAAACAAAAAAGAATATAAATAAAAAATATGGATGAAGATTTTGACGCGATTGATCCTATTGAGGAAGATGATGAAACAGAATCGGGCCCTTCATTAGAAGATGAACTTGAAGAAGCACGTTCTTCAACCCCTTCAGTAGAAGAAACGCCCCTGGAGTTATTACAGCTCGTGCAGAACTATTAACAAATAAAATTAACTCATTCTATAGAAGCATAGGACTAGAGCCGCCAGAAGGCCACAGTGCTTTTGATTTTAAGATGGATAAAAATAATCATCTGTATGTAAGGACTAGTAAAGGCCTTGTACGACTTACTACAAAGCCAGACCCGGCCAAGTTTTTAAGCATGAGTACAATTCTTAGAGAACTCCCTGTTGCCGACCGAAGGCGGTTAGCCCTTATTAAAGATTTAAGGCCCGAGGCTGTTAGTGCTTTACAGAACGTGGAGCGGAGGTTGCCAACACGATCTGAAATACAAATGATCTCTATTCAAGAATTAAGTCAAAGAACAGATGAGGCAATAGCAGAAATTGAGACGAGTTTTAATGAGGAGACGCAGTTAAAAACAATTGTCGGTTCGCCTAGTCAAAGAGAACGTGAGCTGAGTCCTGAAGAAGAAGCAGCTTTACAAACAATTGATGATCCTCCATTGCCTGAGAGTGTACACAAGAATCTTAAAGCTGCTATACGTGAACTCAGGGGTCTTGATGAAACTCTGCAGAGAATAAATGGCGAGCTAAAAAACAACTTGTCAAAACTTGGTGAGCTAGAGAGAGAGATAAGAGAAGAAAAAAATAAACTGGCTGATGCAGATGATAACAATTTAGGAACAGAAGAAAAGGCTAGAATACAGGCGAAAATACAGGAGTTAATGTTACTAAGGGCGGCCAGGTTAGAAACGCTGTCTACTAACAGAGAACAAATAGCATCACAAACAAACAGAATCAGAGAAACTATACGCAGAATACTTTATGAAAATACTACATTAGCAGAAAGAATAAGGACTCTGTTCAGAGAGCAGGGGATTACAATAGTTAGCATATTAACGGCTGTTGGGTTTGCTATCTCTACACTGGTTTATGCATTAACTGGCAGTACGCCAACAGGGCCAGTAGCGCCCCCAACACCTCAGCCCGGTAAAAGTTGGATTAGAAAACAATTGCGCCATCTAGCAAACCTATTAAAGAAGTTAGCAGCCAAAGCGCTTGATGCTCTGCCTGGCATAATTGGCAGTGTTGTTAGTTGGGTTTTGTCTACCATAGGCAAAGTGGCTGGTTATATGGCTGACCATCTGTGGACGTTAGGAGTGCTGGCTGCTGGTTTAATTTTTAGTGAAATAAAGTATGGCTAATCCAGTAAAAGTTAAAAACACAACGAGGGCTGTCTTTTCGCTAGTATGACTGTCGGGGTGAGGCAGATCAACAGGTGGCGTGCTTTCTGGTTCTGGCCGTGGGGCGCTTATAACTGGTGGTGGATCGCTTTCTGGCTGTGGGGCGCTTATAACTGGATCGCTTTCTTCAGGGCTAAGTACTTTTTTTAAAATGGATGGAGCAGGCCTTGTGTTTAAGCCTTGATTGTGTCCTAAGTTTTGATTGTCTCCGGCTATAAGGATTTCATTGTTATAATTCTGTATCATGCCAATCTGTAGCCTAAGGTCAGAGGGCAGCATGTATAATCCATGACCAACAACAAAGTCAACCTTTGACCTAGCATGTGAAAGAACGTTTTGATACCTTTGTATGCTGGAAGGCAAATCAACAGCAGAGTTAATAGCATCTTCTAAATTAGCTAGAAATTGTTTTCTGGCGTCAAAACCTGTAGATTGATCCACTATGCTAGATTTAGTCTGTGCTTGTGCTCCTAATAGACACCAAACGTATGTCCGTATGGAGTCATTAAGCCTTTGCACTCCTGGCATTGTTAGACCTTCACTTTCATCTAAGATAAATGTTGCCCAAGCATTAGGATGTTTTTGTTCTATGGATCCCAATCGAACTTGGGAGTTTGACTTAAAAGAGGTGTGGCCAGGCCAGTAGTCATAAGTATATTCTCTTTTTGTACCCCACAAATACAATGTGCCTAGTCCATGATTGCGGTCTAACTTTTGTCTAAAGTCAGTTGAAGGATTAATGTTAAATTCGTTGCAGATTCTTTCATACGTATTATTGTCCATTGGGCTGAGAAATGGATTAAACGCGTTGTCATTGGGGAGGCGTACTTGTAGTTCAGTTAGTATTCGTCTGTACTGATAATAAACATGAAAGTTATATACTGACCTTACTAAGAGGTTGGGGTGGTTTAAATGGTTTGCATATGAAACACCGCAGCCTGTGGTTGAGCAGTAAATAGCAAAATTTAACTGATTCTGGAAAAAAGCCATAGGGTGAGATGACCATGCTGATGGCACTCTGTCACTCTTTATTGGCGGATTTAAATATCTAGTTAGTGGGTTTACAAGTCTGACTTGAAAGTCGTATGATCCATCTACTGCGATGGTTAGCTTACTAAAGTCCAAAGATTTGGGGTTATAAAACGCTCCTACATTGTAAGTAGCACTTTCATTATATTTAAAAGGTTCCATTTTAAATTAGTTTTTTAAATAGTTATAAAAAAGATGTACATCTATATAACCAAGCAAAACGAGCGTGTGTTCTTAACGTACCCAATTACCAATTGGAGCGGGAGTTGTAGGATTGCCCTTAGAGAAATTGGTTTTAAAGTTATGTGGGTTAACATATCTGAAGAAGCTCAAAATAACTGGATTAATGTTGATGACGAGCAAGGCAATCAAATAAGTCATATACAAATACCCGATGGTTATTACAACTTTTGTTCTTTAAAAGAAGTACTTAACGATTTTGGCATATTGTTAACAATTAACGAGGCAAACCTTAGAATTACTATGAATTTTCCACTAGAAGAAAAAAGAGAGTACGCTTTCCCTAAAGGCCTAGCTAAAATCTTGGGCTACAAAGATTATAGATTTAGCACAAGAGAAGGCATCTATCAATTTGAAGGTAATAAACCTTCTGATTTTCTCGTAAACCCAGTGTTGTATGTCCATTTACAGCAGTTAAAAACAAATACTAATTTGTTTAATGGTCATCCATCTGCAGTTCTAAGAGTGCTGCCATCAATTAAGGCGGGGTTTTGCGATTATCAGCTATATGGGTTTGATGGAAACAGTCAATTTAAAGAATTAATTGAGGGGGCTATAAATTCATTAGATGTAAAAATAACTAATCAAGATGGAGGGCTAGTTGTTTGTTCTGACTTATTAATGGTGCTGGAAGTAGAAGAGCATAGTAAAAAAGTAGTAAGGGCTAAGTCTTGCGGACGTTGATAGCTGAGAGAGAATGTCAATATCTTTTGTTCACGGCCGCCAAATCTTATCTAGCACGTAAACCCCCATTTTAATGTACTGATTGCGTCAATTTTGGAGGGTTTGGGGTGTTAATTTTGTTTAGAAAACAGGTGTTAATTTTGACAAAAACTGATATGAGATGGACGTAATCAGTATGTGAAAAGGGGGGTTTTCGTGCAAAATAAGATGTGGTGGCCGTGAACGAAGGTATTGACATTCTCTACCCTTAAAGGGTGTACGAATTCGACAGGTTGTTATCCCTCTACAAGCTGTCGTCCTCTTGCCAGAATTTTTTTTTTTTTTTTTACTTAAGTCTGAGCTTCAGGCATCAGACCATTGTGGGGATAGAACCCCTTGAATCCCTCACACCGATCTGAAACTGAAGGTCGGGCATAGCCTACGTCAAAAACCTCTGGCAAGAGCTAGGACTCGGGAGCTGAAACTCACGGAGATAATTGTTTCAAGGCAGAATATAAGTCAACATACGAAACAAGCGCTAATGCTTGTTTGATACATAACACGACACAGACAAGTGAATTTTTGACTAATATGTCTTCATCAGGACGCGACAAATGCCACACTAAAAATGCATAAACAACAGTCCTCTCCACAGATAGCCCTCGCGGGAGAGTGACATGGTGTTTCCGCTCTGAGTTCATCGCCATTCTGTAGCTGTCCACAAAGGTGCAGGGACCTGTGAAAGCAACAGAATTTGCTTCAGCTGAACAGCGCAGGATGATCAGGAAGACCAGTGTCAACAGATCTCCAGCTGCTGCCACCATCCCTTGTCCGTACTGTGATAGATCTTTCCAGGCGCAGATCGGCCTGACCAGCCATCTACGCACTCGCCCCCGATCCCAGGATGACTAGATGGTCTTCGTCGTCTCGACGGACGAGAAGAAGAAGCTGAAAGCCTGCAACGTAGTTTTGTGTGCGAAATGATCAACACGAATCTGTGCGTGTATGAGGCAGCCAAAAAGAACAAGTCACCAATCTCTTGTTTTGTTTGGTTTGGTTTCTTTTTATTAGTATATGTGTGTTTTGGCAATATATGGGCCCTGATCATATAACTTATTAACTCGCTTCGGTAGGGTCGTTTATTCCGTGCACGTAGCAAATAATACTCAGAAAAACGAACAGAAATGGGAGTTTCCCATGATTTTCGTGCTCAGCAGAATGACAATGATATGCCGGCTTAAAACAATGGTGATCTGTCATTTGCTGAGCTCGTTCAAGCATAAGCTCCATCGACATTTCAAATGTAAAAATACGGCTTCATTTGCTCGTTCATAACTTTGAAAATACTTTGAAACCGATTCACCATCGATTTAGAGCATATTCCAGTTAGTGCTGGCTGGGTTAGTTAGTGCCACAACCACGACATGTCTCCCTCCCAAACTTTGTTGCGCTTTCTGCTTCTTCTCCTCCAAAACAACCCGAGCTTACACACGTTAAGCATGCGCTGTTAGGCATACAAAGGGCCGCAACTTCCCGATGTCACGTGTCGAGAGGAAGAGTTACGGTGGCTAATTAGCTTGTCCCTGTGGTCTGGCATTACGGAATTTTGAACCCAACCGCGGCCCCCTGAAAACAAATTTCTTTTACGGGGGCCACGGCCCAACGCTCTCCTTCCGCTGCCTTAACCTTCCCTGAACTGAATCATGTTCTCATTTACTGCTGGGTGGACAGAGAGGATTTTCCAGCCGTGAAGGAACTGGTTTGGATCTCTGGTATCACATGTGCCAATCACGAGAAAGTTTGTAGAACTTATCAAATGGCTTAGCCCGAAACACAAGTTAGTGACCTGCTAACAACAACAACAACAACAACAACAACAACAACCAACCAACCAACAAACAAACAAAAGAAAAAGCGAGGAGAACAAAGCGAACTTTAAACAACTCAATCTGTGATCCAGTTTCTTTACGTTAAAAATCCACTTCCCCTTCGACACAAACCAGATCTGAGTTGTCTGTAAGGGGTAGACTCCAGAAAGCCCCCCTCTCCCCGCTGGAGGGAAACCCAGATTTGAGACAGTAGGAAAAGGCCAAAATACGAAGAAGAGGAACACAAACTGTGCATTTGAACAAACAGGATAAGACAAATCCGACGTGTGGTCCAACTTGATAATAAGGTGAATGACACTGACCGCATCATTTCTAAAAAACAAAACAAAAAAACAAACAAGCCAAAATACAAATACACAAAACACAAGGTATAAGTAGCGGTTACGTCCACAAATAATACGGAACAGACAAGCTTAATTTTCGACAAATGTATATCCTTGAGACTTAACACACACACACACACACACACGCACGCACGCACGCACGCACGCACGCACGCACGCACGCACGCACGCACGCACACACACACACACACACACACACACACACACACACACACACACACACCCCCAAAACAAACAAACAAGAAGAAGAAGAAAGCGGACATTAAACATTCACCTAGGTCACAGTTTGCGTGAGAGTGACCTTATGTGTTTTTATATTTATATTGTAGCTGATATTATTATTATTATTATTATTATAGTTATCATCATCATTATCATTTCCATATGCAAGATAAACAGAAACGTTCTCTGATAGGTCGACAAAATGACAAGTATTCTGAGAGTGAGAATACAAACGGTTCTCCCTACCATTTTGGTGCACTGGGTGGGGTGGTGGTGGTGGAGGGCAAACAAAATGGCTGATCATTATTCAGAGTGATTTCCTCTTTGACCTCCAGCCCTTTAAACCAACAGCTATCGTACTCCAAAAGAAGATGAAGTGGATTGTAAATCTTTTTCTTGTCTGCCTTTTGGCCGACTCTGGGGAAAGGTCCAGTGACGGTGAGGAAAAACTCACCTCAGGGAAAGTCCTGTTGACAGCAGGAAAGACTGTGACCTGGGATTCTCTTCAGAGAGCACTTAAAACCTCATGGCGAAAGCTTGGCCGTGTCTGGAGTTGCACTGTCGTCGCCTGTCAGCGGAACAGCAACGAGTAAGGCTACGGGATGCACACAGCAGTTGCTTGGCGGTGGCGTTTTTTGCCGGTGGGCTCTGCAGTCATGAAATACGGGCTGGTACACCCATGGGAACGCTCCCGTGGAGCTTCTGTCATGTCACATCCAGTGGCCATTACAGAACGGCATCTGCCAGGGAGCAATTATGTCCCTTCACGTATTAATGGAATGCCCTGTGCGTGCCTGCAACCTATGTGAACACAGCGCAGGCTTCCAAGAGTGGTGCAGGATTGTTCCCAGCTGGTTTGGTCGGCAGTTGAGGACAGTACTTCTCTGGGTCCTACCTGCACCTTCAGGTTATCTTTTTCTTTTTTCTTTTCTTCTTGAAGTGGATTGTAAACGGAAAGAAGCTGATGGGGACTCTGTATTGTTCTAACTTCTTTGGTTGCCATCCGTGTCTGTCTTATTAAAGAAATTGCTTATGTCGGGTCACGTGATTCTTCCATTTCGGGTCATTTTCATCCGGTTGGAAGGAACAGACAGGGACGTTCGCCCGTTATTCTCGCCCACAAAACTCAGAGCCCGAATTGGTTCACGCTTATGATGGTCAGACCCTCAACCTTCACGTTCTGACCATTGATAGCATGCCCTTTCGGCCCTTCAGGAGTCACGTTCTAACCATTGATAGCAGGCCCTTTCGGCACGGAAAAGCCGTGACACGTGCTGCGTCAGTTTAGCAAATCGTGGTGGCCTCGCCTGTACTGGACACGACCTTCAGTCTGCTGGGCCATAGAAACTCATGCCTCACGCCTCATGCTCCACGTCTCACATTTCATGCTCTGGGCCACAGAAGCTCACGCCTCGCTACTCACGCATGGAAAAGACAAGTTGTAATGAATTTTGTATTGCTGACATGACAAAATTTAATATTAATCTGTACATGTGTACAAGCCCTGAGATAAGGCTGCCGCCTATTGGTTGACTGGGCTATGAATTACAATCAGTAAATAAATAAATCGATCAAAAGTTACCTTTGGGTGCAGTGAGAATCTGTGCAAAGTCTTTCCAAACTTGTGCGCTTTGATCTTTGTCCATGCAGTCAGGCACACGTGGATTCCACCGGAGGGGCTTTGACCAGGTCAACTCGATCAGTTTTTCTTTGTAGTTTTCCATATTGAACTGGCCAGTGGTAACCGGAAACTTGAACTTCACGCACCGAAAAAAAAAAAGTGGACAGTCCCACTTCTTCCCTCATGCGTGAACCGTGAACCATGAAGCGCGAAGTGTGAGTGGAGTTGTATGGCCCCACGCAAGAGAGATCACGTCTGTTCATTTTTCTATTCACGCGTGAGGTGCGAAGCTTGAGTTGCTATGGCCCAGCAGCCTTCAACCAGTTTTCAACGAATGTGTGTCGTAGTGAACGGATGTCTGCTTTAGTGGGCTGTTTGAACAGGCTTCTGCCAGGACAACCACGAATTGCGTTCATCGAGGCATGCTGAAATGGAAAACACGGCCAAGTTAGGCTTGCATAACTCAGAACGCTTCTTCGGTCAACGCTCCAACATGTCAGCCAGGGGATTCTGCAGAGTCATTACTTTGACGGACAGAAGCTCTTGTACGGGGAAGGGGGGAAGGGAGTGGACGAATGATATAAAAGGATATCTTTGGACACCGAAGACGGCCAACAGCACAAAGGTAGGCCCGCAGTGTTGATATTTCTTGACTTTCTTTTCATTCTTTCTTTCTACATTCTTCTTTGTTTTGTTTTGTTCTAAAGTGTTGGGGTGGGTGTGAGGGTGGGGAAGTCTTCTTCTTCTTCTTCCGTTGTACGACCAACATCATTTTGCTGATGGTTTTGTCGTATTTGGGGAGATTGCCGAAGATTGCGCTGTTGTGAGGATTTGTTGAAAAAAAAAAAAAAAAAAAAGAGGAGGGCAAGGGGTTGGGGGTAATGGGGAAGGGGTGGGTGGGTGGTTGTTTCAGGTTCTAAAGATGGGAGGCCAGCCTGGACTTAAAGCAGTCCAGTGACTCAGCTGTCACAACCTCCTGAGGCAACTTGTTCCATTCTGGTATGGTCCTTGGAAAGAACGTCATCTGCCTGTACCGCGTCGTGCATGTTGGAATGTCGTAGCTCTGGTCATTGTTGATCCTCGAGCTCAGCCTGCTGTCAGATGGTTTGGGCAGGTACGTGGAGTTGATGGAGATGAGTCCGTGATGGAATTTATAAAACATCTCCAAGCGGGCTTTCTTACGACGCTGTTGTAGGGAAGGCCAATTAAGAGAGTCAAGGATGGAGTCGACGCATGATGTTTGGCGGTGGCGATTTGACACCCATCTTGCTGCTCTTCGTTGGATCTTCTCGAGGGCCTCAATCTCGTTTGCAGTGTAGGGATCCCAGACGGTGGCTGCGTACTCAAGAAGCGGGCGAACAAGGGCTTTATACGCAGTTTCCTTTGTTTTCTTGTTGCCGATCTTGAGGTTGCGCCGGACAAAGCCTAGGGTCTTGCTGGCTTTCTTCGTGATGGAGTCAATGTGAGATTCCCACTGCATATTGTACTGGATGTTGACACCAAGATATTTAGTGGTGTTGACGTTTTCGATATTCTGGCCATGTAGCTCATACACAGGGGCAATCTTGTTCCGCTTCCGAGAAACTCTCAGCGTTGAGCACTTCTGTGGATGGAACTCCATAGACCACTTCTCCTCCCAGGTGGTAAGGGAGTGTAGGTCTTCTTGCAGCACTCTCTCATCTTTTTTACTTCGTGATGGTCTTGCTCAGCCCTGATGTGGCCCCTTGCGGTCGGCTGGGCTATAAGCAACAATTATCTTATCTGATGGTCTTGCTGCACATGGTATCGTCGGCAAATAGGCGGACTTTCGACTTGATGCCATCAGGAAGGTCATTTATATATAGAAGAAAAAGACTCGGCCCCAGGACCGAGCCTTGAGGGACACCGGATTCTACAGGTAGAAAATCAGATCTTGTTCCCTCCACCACCACAGCCTGCTGTCTGTCCGCAAGGAAGTCCCTAATCCAGGCGTTGGTGCGGCCTACGATGCCGTAACGACGTAGTTTGTGGACCAGTAGGGTATGGCTAACTTTGTCGAAGGCCTTTGCGAAGTCGAGGACGATAGTGTCCTCCTGGTTTCCCTTCTCGATCTCTCTGGTCGCTTCGTCCACATACCCTAGGAGTTGAGTCTCACATGACCGTCCGCGTCGAAAGCCGTGCTGCTCTGGACAGAGAATCTCATTGTTCTCAAAATGGGACATGATGTGGCTGGTGATGATATGTTCCATCAGCTTGCAGGCTATGCAGGTGAGGGAGATGGGACGGTAGTTGGCTGCGTTATATCTTTCTCCCTTCTTGAAGACAGGTGTGATGTTGGCATGTTTCCAGTCCTGCGGCAGGGTACCAGAGTGCAATGACGCAAGCCCCATCTTTTGGAACAACGCAATATTGATCTTTTGTTTTCCGGAGTGGAAAGATTTTCTTTTGCACGTCTCTTCCCCCACCCCCCTGCCCCCTCCCCTTTCCTCATCCGACATACAAGTCTTTTCGTTTGTTGTTTTTTTTCTCCGTCTAATGTCAAGGTCAGTCTGGTCTCTGAAAATATCGAGCAAACTTTCAAATGATGACGGAAGATACAACATTAGATTCCAAGAATTCAGCGTCGATAGTTTGACAGAGGTAGACTCTTGCACAGGATAGGGATATAAGAGGTAAATGTCCCTCCAGAACTGAAAGAAAAAAGACTCAAAAATGGCCGACACCCCGCGGTAAACGTACAGTACAATGGGCAGAACAAATTTGGTCAGTAATAACATACCTAGGCTTACTTAATTGAAAATGAAATGAGGCAGGGAACAGTAAACAATAAACAAGTAGGGCAACTCTTGCTCCCATAAGAAAACCTAACACAGAGTAACTTTTATTCAAGACTGGCACAGCCTTTTAAACTTGAATAAAGTCAGACAAATACAAAGACGAACAATCTAACAGTGGGGGAAAAACAAGCGCAGGCCAACAACCCCTCTGTCATCACGCCCTCACTCATACAGCTGAAGAGTTTTCGTATTTATATTTTCTTAATTTCATGTTGCCATTTTCGTCATCTTAAACCCCCCCTCCCCCCCCCCCCCCCC
>CM065745.1:47760332-47857832 GCA_033310375.1 Conus canariensis
CCTTCACTCCCTGCAGTTGTTTCCCTTGATTTTTAATCACTTGCGATTTTTTTTTCTTCTTACATGATCACATCTAAAAACAATCTTTTTGTTATGTATGGGCTTATCTGTTAAACTTAACAAATGCATTTACATAGAAAAAAAATATTTCAGAAATTTTAGTATTGATGCATAGTTATTGCTAAAAAAAAGTAAAAAAATTCATTTAAGAAATTTTGATATTGTTGCATAGTTATTGGTGAAAAAAATGTTAATAATTCATTAGAAAAATTTAAATATTGTTGCATATTGCTAAAAGATCCATTACAAAAATTTAAATATTGTCGCATAGTTATTGCTAAAAAAAGAAAAAAAAAAAAGAGAAGCAAAAATCTCACAAACGCTGTTGAGAATCAACACAGTAACAGGTGTGTTGCATCATTATGATCACCAGAAAGATCTGTCATGTGACTGATTTTCCAACCCCTAAAACCTTGATCCTGGCTCTCGTGTTACTGGCCGGCAATGAACCGAGTCATTTCATTGGCAGGGAAGTTCTGGCACGTGACAGATTTCCATTACGATCACACCTACTTGACCTCCGGGCTGTCGTGCAATGGTCCCAAGGACGGCCCCGCCCCTCTGGGGCATTACTGGTGTGACGCCCCCTGGCGGCTGGTCACGGCGGCCATTGACGCCATGGCGAAGTATCCGGAGGACGTGGACTTTGTTCTTTGGACAGGGTGAGTCTGGTGGGAATTATCACAGATGTGTGTGTGTGTGTTGTGTGTGTGTGTTGTGGTGGTGTGTTGTGTGTTTGAGGAGGGGGAAGCGGAAAAGATGGCTATGGGGAAGAGAGGGGGGTGGGGAGGTGCAGGGTTAGGAGGAGGGGCAGGTGGGGAGAGGATGGAGGTGAGTAGATTGTTGAAGTGAGTCGTATGAATGGGTCGGTATGGAAGTGAGGTCTGGTATGGAAGTGAGGTCTGGTATGGAAGTGAGGTCTGGTATGGAAGTGAGGTCTGGTATGGAAGTGAGTCTGGTATGGAAGTCTGGTATGGAATGGAGTCTGGTATGGAATGGGTCTGGTATGGAAGTGGGTCTGGTATGGAAGTCTGGTTGGAAGTGGGGTCTGGTATGGAAGTGGGGTCTGGTATGGAAGTGAGGTTGGTATGGAAGTCTGGTATGGAAGTGGGGTCTGGTATGGAAGTGAGGTCTGGTATGGAAGTCTGGTATGGAAGTGGGGTCTAGTATGGAAGTGAGGTCTGGTATGGAAGTGGGGTCTGGTATGGAAGTGGAGTCTGGTATGGAAGTCTGGTATGGAAGTGGGGTCTGGTATGGAAGTGGGGTCTGGTATGGAAGTGGGGTCTGGTATGGAAGTCTGGTATGGAAGTGGGGTCTGGTATGGAAGTCTGGTATGGAAGTGGGGTCTGGTATGGAAGTGAGGTCTGGAAGTGAGGTCTGGTATGGAAGTGGGGTCTGGTATGGAAGTGAGGTCTGGTATGGAAGTCTGGTATGGAAGTGAGGTCTGGTATGGAAGTCTGGTATGGAAGTCTGGTATGAAAGTCTGGTATGGAAGTGAGGTCTGGTATGGAAGTGGGGTCTGGTATGGAAGTCTGGTATGGAAGTGGGGTCTGGTATGGAAGTCTGGTATGGAAGTGGGGTCTGGTATGGAAGTGGGGCCTGGTATGGAAGTGGGGTCCGAGTTGGAAGATGCAGGCAAAAAACACAAAAACAAACCAACAAGGAAAAGCGAAACCTACCTCTGTAGCTTTTGCATAACAGTAAGATTATTCACCTTATAATGAGCTTTTATTTCACATGATGTTTGCATAAGTTCATGTATGTTTGATTACATTGCCTCCAGCGTGCAAGGTGCTGTAGCATGAATATGTACGTAGTTGTGCTGTTGTCAGATACTACAAAATGAAAACCCTGTTTGAAGAGTGAAAAAGAAAAAAGAAACAAAGAAACAGGAAAAGAACATGAGGTGGAATGCAGAGAGTGGCTGGATGATACCTGGTATGTGGAGAAGATGGCACGTGTATTTATGTGTGTGTGTGTGTGTGTGTGTGTGTGTGTGTGTGTGGACTGTGTATCATATACGCATGCATGTGAAACCTCAGGGGAATGTTCTCATGTTTGGCTGCCCATTGACACGTTGATAACCTGTACATGTATGCATACGCCAGGTTGGAAGACACGGACGGAAGCAGGAGAGATTGTTGCCCACAATGATGTGGAAGATGAGGGACAGAGAACAACTTTTTGCAGAACTTCGCAGGACACAACGTTGCAGGCTTAAAGTGATAGGATCAGGTGATAGACATGACTCGGTCTGATGGAAACACTTCCTGTCTTGATTGTGAAAAAGGTTCAGTCCTCTCGGTGCTGTATGGCGCTTTAGGTGATGGCAAGGGGTTCGAGTGGTTTCCTCCCCATCTGTCTACCGCTGCTGTGGGGCGGTCTGCAGAGTGAGTCTTTTGCCTCTGAGCTCTCTCCCAGTATGTGGCTGTGTCGCTGTTGTGGCCGTAACAGTCTTGTCAGCCCTGTGCCTAGGCCCCAGTCAGATGGACCAGAGATTGCGCATCCTTAAACCTGCGCACTTCCATCTCTCTTGGCCCTACCATGTGACAAAATCTCTCACCAGTTGTTAGAGGCCGGGGGATTTTTCACCATCATTTTCCGGCACTTTCAGTCGAACGGCATTAAAAGCTTGCAGAAATATAAGTGGTCTGTTTCCTGAGCCTGTGGTCAGTGCTGCGCTTTGGTTTTGTCCTTCATGACTTCCACCAAGGGAGTTAGGTTTTCGTCTGTGTCTCTTGCGTTGTTGGTTCATCTGTGTGTCAGTCTGAGAACAAGATTGTGCGAAACCTACAGAGCTGGTTTGAGCAAAAAACGTGGTGAAAAGATGGAATGGGACCCAGGGACCATCCTGTGAAATGGTGATGCTGATCTTGAGGTGTGGAGCGGTGGGACAGATTGGTGGTGCAGATCGGTGTTGCTGATTGGCGTTGCAGATTGGCGTTGCAGATTGGTGATTCAGGTCAGTGGTGCAGATCAGTGATGCAGATTGCAGATGGGTGGTGCAGATCAATGGTGAAGATCAATGGTGCAGATCAGTGGTGCAGATCAATGGTGCAGATCAATGGTGCAGATCAGTTGTGCAGATCAGTGATGCAGATCAGTGATGCAGGCTGGTGATACAGATGATCATACAGATCAGTTGTACAGATCGATGATGCAGCTTGATGGTTCAGATCAAAGGGTGAATCCAGGCTCCGCTAACCAGATTATGTAAATAAAGGCAAACATGATTTTAAGGAAATTTGGCGTAAGGATAAAGTGTGATCTATAAATGAACACATGAAGAATAATGGGGTCCCAGGATGTGGTCCAAAAGATTACACAAAAAGTACTGAACTGATTTCAAACAAACATAATCATAGTGGAGAGACGGAATGTCTAAGGATGAACTCATGAAAATTTTTTGGCTGTGGAAACATTACGTGGATCCGGATCAAGAGGTGGATCTGGGATCAGTTTGGCCATGGCAGAGATATGTGGTCTCCACAGTGCCCAGTGGTTTCCGTTTCTCCTTACTGAATGCCTTGAACCACATCAGTTCCATCATTTTCAAAAATGTTTTTTTTTTGCTTTCGCCGTGTCTTTTGCAGCGACACCGTGGCTCATATATCCAACGATAAGCTGTCTGAGGGTATCAGCATGGACCTGCTGCAGAACCTGACGGATGCCATGGCCAGCAGGTTTCCGCACACCCCTGTCTTTGCCGCCTTCGGCAACCACGACTACTACCCTGCCAGCCAGTTCCCCGCCATCACCAGCACCATCTACAACCGCACCGCGGAGATGTGGAGGGGGTGGATCGAGGAGGAGGAGCAACTGGCAAACTTTAGAAAAGGTAGGAAAATGAAGAAATTAGAGGGGGGGGGGGAGGGGTTGGGGGGGGGGGGGGAGGGGTTGGGGGAGGGGAGGGGTTGGGGGGGGAGGGGTTGGGGGGGGGGGTAGGATAAGCGTCTTCACCTTTAGCTAGCTACAGTTCCGTTGCACATATTGAAGGCGTTTACCACTTGCTGTTGATCTGATTGGCTGGCTCTGTGCCCGCTGTTCATGAGGAAGATGTCTGTTTGCCGCACTTTGCCCAGATGGTGTTCAGCTGTCAGGTTTGAAGCCCACACACAGTGGTTTGAGCACTGACAAAGGCTATGTGCAGGCTGTAGGCTGCCCTTGCTGAACAGTGGACAGCCACAGACTGGCATTCATGGTAACCGTAGAGGGCAATCCAGCCTGTTGAACAATTCTCTCCTGGTCTGTGTTGACTGTGGTGCCCGTAAGTCATTAATAACCAGCGTGTTTGAACAGGACTCCAACAAAGGTGAATAGTTAGAAAGGGAGATGAGATACTTATCCTGTCTGCTTTACATCTTTGGGCTGTGTATGTTCATATCCTTTTGTTTATAGGATAGTTAATGGTGGAGGCCATGTCAGGGTTGAAAAAAAAACTAGTAGAAAACAGATGACCGTGAAGTCCAAGCCCAACAAGCTCTGTAGGCACCATTTGTAAAAATTGAAAAATTTTTTTTGATTTTTTTTTAATGCTGATTGATGAGAATGAGGATGATTAAGATGATGCTACGGATTTCCATTTCGGTCTGAGACTACATGACAGGGCTGTACTCTACGCTTCCTTTCATAATATATCCCGGCATCAACCAGGCCCAAGAGATACAGGCACCTGCAGTGTTGGTCAGGAAATATGAGCAACACTCTGAGTTGCATCCATTAAGTGGATGAGACTCGACTGTGTGGTCCCAGTCTTCCCAACTAAGCCCGCATCAAACTCAACTCTGGGTAGGAGCAGGTCGGGGCCGAAAAATATCACATGACTCTGATGGGTTCGAACCCACGACCTCCCAGCCGGGAGTCCGCGACGCTAAGCACTTCGCCACGGCAGCTGGTACCATTTTTTAAAATTTTTTATGGTGCAGTGGTTAAGGTTGCTGGTTGAGAGGCTGGTAGGTCATGGGTTCCATTATGTCATATTGGAGGCATTCGTTATGGGGTTTTCCCAGTCCTACCTGGCTTCTGCCCAGAGTTTGGTGCTCAGTGGGTTCAATTATTGTAGACTGGAGCCATGTAGTTGAGTTTCTTCCAACTAAGGGATACATCTCGGTCGTAGTTGGATGACAAAAATCGACTCTGAATAGGTAATACAGATGATTCTGATTTCAAGTCAGTTTCGAGGGTCCCTGTCTCTCTCTCTGTTTCCTTATCACCTGCTCGGTTGATGAGTGAAGAGATGAAAGTCATCTCTGAACAGGTGATACAATGGTCCTCTTTTCAAGACAGTTTTTGAAAGTGGCCATATAACGCTTGAGAAGGATTTGGTTTTCACATTTTAATGCCTTCTTCTTCATTCTCATTTTTTTCCCCCCAAAACTCCTCCCCTCACCTTTTTCCCCTCTGTAAATCTTCACCAAGACATTGTCTTGATGACTGGGGAATTCTTGATCTGCACTTAGTGTTTCCTGGGCTGAATTTTTCAGCACAGATAGATAGGTAGATGGATGGATGGATGGATGGATAGCTTTTTTCCTTTTGGCCTCATGACAGTAGGGGTGTCATCAAGGGCATGGTGGCAGTCATGGCAGTCAGATGTCAGTCGTCAGTCAAGGGCAACATGATAGAGGTGCTGTGACAAGTACGTCCAGTCCTTACGTTGACCATCTGGGACCTTTTGTATCTTAACAAATTTTAAATAAATGTTAGCTAACCGCCAAGAGAAAATGTGGACAAATGAGTCAGAAGACAAAACACGACGCGTTTTGACCTCTTAGGTCTTCTTCAGGCAAGACACAAACAAATAGGACCATGAAAATGAGCAAATTTTTCACTTAGCTTAGATCTCTTTAGCGCAAGGTAGGCAGGCGTTGAAACATTTTCATTGAACGCCTGCCTACCTTGCGCTGAAGAGATCTAAGCTAAGTGACAAATTCGTTCATTTTCATTGTCCTATTTGTTTGTGTCTTGCTTGAAGAAGACGTAAGAGGTCGAAACACGTCGTGTTTTGTCTTGTGACACGTTTGTCCACGTTTCTCTTGGCGGTTCGCTAACATTTATTTAAGATTTGTTTAGATTTCTGCCAGCAGTCGTCTCATTTTGCAATTAGATCTTTTTGTATCTTGTCTGGGAATCCATCCCTTTCTGCAGCCAGCAAAATGGTGGTGGACAGGGACTCATGGCGAAAGACATGTTCAGTTTAGTGCAGTTCAGTGGTTTTATTTAAACGTCTTTTCATCGCGAGATTATATTAGACGTAAAAATGGATAATTTATAATTGGAATACATGTCTACTGTCCACTGTACCCTGTTCATGCATGTCTTTGTATGCCCCCCTTTTTTGTGTTGTCGGATCCACCGGCACATAATGGGTGGAATAACATTTTGCATGTTGTTTTTTTGTTTGTATAATGTATGGGTTCACATGTGGGACATCAGAGTCTCACCAGCAGCGCTTGAGGAGGGACTGGAATCTGTACAGGTGTTAACTCTGACAGTCAAACCTCCAGGATCATGTGGAGAAGGAATCCATAGATCAAGGTGACAAACTATGCTTTATCCAACGTTGGCTCCAAGCCATACATGATATGCAAGGGAAGAATCATGACGTGTACGTTTTGTGGGCACTTATTCTCCCTCTCTCTCTCTTTCTCTCTCTCTCTCTCACTCTCTCTCCCAGTTTTTTTTTTTTTGAACCCTTGGTGGTGAGAATACCTCAGAACTGTAGACTGTGGTATGTCTCCATTTGATACCAAGGGAGCACAGACACAGTCAGCCGTTCCACCCTGATGAGTCCAATCCAGCAGACTAAAGGCCTCGAGCAGGCGATATGAATGGATCTGTCTTCAAGACGGGTTACAAAGATCCCCATATGCTGGTAGTGAACAGTTGTAGATTTGAAATTTATTTCCCTCGTTTTTCATTTTTATTTTCCTTCTCTCCCCTCCCCCCCCCCCCCCCCCCCTCCAAATTTTTTTAATCTTCTGCCAAGTCATTTGTGTAATGACGGAGGAATTGTTAGCCTGCGCTTATTTCCCCCCACTGCTAAATTGTTCAATATATATATATATATATATATATCCAAAAGAAAAGAACAACAAAGACAACAAACTGATGTGGTTATAGTTGAAATTTTCGTATATATGTATATTTGGTGTGTGTGTGTGTGTGTGTGTGTGTGTGTGGTGTGTGTGTGTGTGGTGCGCACCTGCTTTCTCTCTCTCTCTCTTTCCCAACACAGGAGGGTACTATACACGCCTCATACCGACCTCCTCCTGCCAGAAGCTGCGGATGGTGGTACTGAACACCAACCTGTACTACACCTCAGACAAAGCCACCCCGGGTATCCAGGACCCCACGGGGCAGCTGCAGTGGCTGCGGACTGTGCTGGCCATGGCTAGGAGTCAGGATGAAAAGGTTCGATTCCTTTGTCAGTTACAGCCTTGAAAGTGAAACTGGATGATTCAGGGGAAAGTGAAACTGGATGATTCAGGGGGAAAGTGAAACTGGATGATTCAGGGGGAAAGTGGAACTGGATGATTCAGGGGAAAGTGGAACGGATATTCAGAGAAAGTGGAACTGGATGATCAGGGAAAGTGAAACTGGATGATTCAGGGGGAAAAAAAGATGGTGGAGAGATTGGAAGGAGGGGTGTGTGTGTGTGTGTGTGTGTGTGTGTGTGTGTGTGTGTGTGAGTGTGTGTGTGTGTGTGTGTTGTGTGTGTGTGTGTGTCTGTGTGTTGTGTCTGTTCGTGTGTGTGTGCTTGTGTGTCTGTGTGTGTGTGTCTGTGTGTGTCTGTGTGTGTCTCTGTGTGTGTGTTGTTGTGTGTGTGTGGTGTCTGTGTGTGTGTGTTGTTGTGGTGTGTGTGGTTGTGTGTGTCTGTGTGTGTCTGTGTGTCTGTGGTGTGTGTGTGTGTCTTGTGTTGTCTGTGTGTGTTGTGTGTGTGTCTGTGTGTGTGTGTGTGGTCTTGGTGTCGTTGTGTCTGTGTCTGTGTGTGTGTGTTCGTGTGTGTGGTCTGTGTGTGTGTCTGTGTGTGTGTTGTGTGTGGTGTGTCTGTGTGTGTGTTGTGTGTGTTGTGTTGTGTCTGTGTGGGTGTGTTGTGTTGTGTGTGTGTTGTGTGTGTCTGTGTGTGTGTGTCTGTGGTGTGTCTGTGTGTTGGTGTGTCTGTGTGTGTCTGTTGTCGTGTGGTGTGTGTGTGTGTGGTGTCTGTGTGTGTGGTGTGTGTGTGTCTGTGTGTGTTGTGGTGTGTGTCTGTCTGTGCTGTGTGTGTGTCTGTGTTTTGTGTGTCTGTGTGGTGTGTGTCTGTGTCTGTCGTGTGTGCTGTTGCTGTGTGTGTGCGTCTGTGTGTGTGTGTGTCTGTGCTGTGGTGTCGTGTGTGTGTTCTGTGTTTGTGTCTGTGTGTGTCTGTTGTCTGTGTGTGTTGTGTCTGTGTGTGTCTGTCTGTGTCTGGGGTGTGTCTGGTGTCTGTGTCTGTCTGTGTGTGTCTGTGTGTGTTGGTGTGTCTGTGGTGTGTGTGCTGTGTCTGTGTCGTGTGTCTGTGTCTGTGTGTTGTCTGTCTGTGGGGTGTCTGTGTGTGTCGTTGTGTCTTGTGTGTGTTCGTCTGTGTCTGTGTGTTGTGGGCTGTGTGTTGTGTCTGTGTGTGTCTGTGTTTGTGTGTGTCTGTGTCGTGTGTGTGTCTGTGTGTGTGTCTGTGTGTGTGTGTTGTGTGTGTCTGTGTGTGTCTGTTGTGTCTGTGTGTGTGTCTGTGTGTCTGTGTGTGTGTCTGTGTGTGTCTGTGTGTTGTCTGTGTCTGTGTGTGTCTGTCTGTGTCTGTGTGTGTGTTGTCTGTGTGTGTGTGTCTGTGTGTGTGTGTGTGTGTGTCTGTGTGTGTTGTGTCGTGTGTGTGTGTCTGTGTGTGTGCGTGTGCGTGTGCGTGTGTGTGTGTTTGTGTGTGTGTGTGTCTGTGTGTGTGTCTCTGTGTCTGTGCGTGTGTGTGTGTGTGTGTGTGTGTGTGTGTGTGTGTGTCTGTGTGTGTGTGTAAGTGTGTGTGTGTGTGTGTGTGTGTGTAAGTGTGTGTGTGTGTGTGTGTGTGTGTGTGTGTGTAAGTGTGTGTGTGTGTGTGTGTGTGTGTGTGTGTGTGTAAGTGTGTGTGTGTATGTGTGTGTGTGTGTGTGTCTCTATGTGTGTGTGTGTGTGTGTGTGTGTGTGTCTGTTTGTCTGTCTCTGTGTGTGTCTGTGTGTGTGTGTGTGTGTGTGTGTGTCTGTGTGTCTGTGTGTGTTGTCTGTGTGTGTATGTGTGTGTGTGTGTGTGTGTATGGTGTGTGTGGGTGTGTATGTGTGTGTGTGGGGGGGGAGGGAGGGGGGGGGGGGGCAGAAGAGGAGGATGAAAGCGTAAGTAGGAAATGCTGTATATTAATAAGTGACCTTTTGTGTATGTATTCATTTTGCTTGTATCTTTGTTCTTTGTTTGCTTTTTATAAGATTGTTTGTGTTTTTATTTTTAATGATGAGATAGTTTATCAGGATGGGTGGACGGGCATGTAGGAATGCATGCATGACAATCATTTCTTTCCGTTGAATATGTTACTTTTTGTAGCTTTGTTCTTTTTAGTTTATATCATTGTTTGGTTGTTTTTAGACTCTCTGTTTCTCTCTCTCTCTCACAGTCTCTCTGTGTCTCTCAGTCTCTGTCTCTGTCTTTCTCTCTGTGTCTCTGAGTCTGAGACTCATTATTGGTTGGAATTTGGGTTGCAGGACTGTTTTTTGATCCCACCATTTAGGTTGCCACACACCATCTTCAGGGGTGATATCTAAACACGACACCACTGTGGATATGTTTCATTCTCACGTCATCTATTCCACTGGCATACAATGGCCTTCTCTTCTTTCCACTGATTAGGTAGCCACATTCTGTGTTCTGGGATGCTGTCACAATGCCAGTGTGCATGTGTTTCATTCTCCTGTCGTCCCATTTCCACCGGCACATCATGGCGTTCGCTTCACCAAACGGTGGAATGGGATTGGACATGTGTGCCAGATTTCTATATGCGAGCGTTTATGTACATGGTCTTGGTTTAAAGTCTCACCTGAAGGACCGGGTGGGGTCCAGAGTGTCTACACAGATGTGCAACTCTTGAGAAATAAAATCCCTCCAACCAGCCGGTCTCAAGTGGGATTCAAAACCCAGACCTTGGAACACATCTTCCATCTCCCCCCTTTTAATCAACCACGCCCCTGTTTTCATTTGTTTGTTTTGTTGTTGTTTTTAAACGAATTTCTTAATTTATTCATCCTTTTTACTATGTTCTGGTAATCAGTTGTTTTTGTGTGTATGTGTTTTTTGTTTACTTATTTCTTGATTCATTCATCCTTTTCATTATGTCTAGTGATCAATGAAAAGAAATAATTGATTTATTCATTCTTTTTATTATGTTCACATAATCAGGTTTTTTTTTTCATTTATTAATTTATTCATCCTTTGTATTATATTCTAATAATCATTAAAAAAAAATCGTTTAACAGTGTATTCATCTTTTTTTATTATGTTCTAGTATTCACTTGTTTTTCTCATTTTGTGTGTGGGTTTATTTATCATTTTTATTATGTTCTGGTAATCAGTTGTTGTTGTTTTTTTTACACATTTATTTATTCGTCTTTTTTCATTCCGTTCTGGTAATCAGTAGATCCTTTCTCCATCTCTGTGCCCATCAGGTAATCCTGGCAGCACATATACCTCCGGTGTGCACACTCCCCGGGGAGTACTCTGGTATCAGGAGGAGTTTGTGGAGCCCTTCAGTAAGGTCCTGAGGGACCACGCCGATGTCATCAAGGCCATGCACTTTGGCCACGACCATTACGACGGCTTTAAGGTCTTCTATGACCATCAGGGTATGTGTGTGCATTTTGGCCATGACCATTACAACGGCTTTAAGGTCTTCTATGATCATCACGGTATGTGTGTGCATTTTGGCCACAACCATTACGACAGCTTTAAGGTCTTCTACGACCATCAGGGTATGTGTGTGCATTTTGGCCACAACCATTACAACGGCTTTAAGGTCTTCTACGACCATCAGGGTATGTGTGTGCATTTTGGCCATGACCATTACGACGGCTTTAAGGTCTTCTATGACCATCACGGTATGTGTGTGCATTTTGGCCACAACCATTACGACGGCTTTAAGGTCTTCTATGACCATCAGTGTATGTGTGTGCATTTTGGCCACGACCATTACGACGGCTTTAAGGTCTTCTATGACCATCACGGTATGTGTGTGTATTTTGGCCACGACCATTACAACGGTTTTAAGGTCTTCTACGACCATCACGGTATGTGTGTGTGGGAGGGAGGGGATGCTGGACGGGACATCAGAATGGGAAGAAGCTTGAGATTACTGTAATGGCTGCGACCTCTTTTATATCTGTGAGGGTGTAGATGGAAAGGATGTGTGTGTGTGTGTGTCCATGTGTGCATGTGTGTGTGTGTGTGTGTGTGTGTGTCCGTGTGTGTGTCCGTGTGTGTGTGTGTGTTTGTGTGTGTGTGTGTGTATCCGTGTGTGTCCGTGTGTGTGTGTTTTGTGTGTGAGAGAGTGTGAGGGTGTGATATTGGAGAGGGGAAGAATTGTGGTGGGGGATAGAGAAGGGCTGTGATCACTAGGACAGCTTTAAGTCTTCTATATTCACCAGGGAATGATTAAAGTGTGTGTGTGTGTGTGTGTGTGTGTGTGTGTGTGTGTGTGTGTGTGGAGAGAGAGAGAGAGAGAGAGAGAGAGAGAGAGAGAGAGAGAGAGAGTAGGTGGTTGGGTGTTACGGTTTTTACCTTCTACCATTTGGATTCTTACACACACCGTTTTTAACTTTGTACTGTTTAAAAATCCATAGAAATGAGAGCCAGGGAAAGAATAAAAGGTGAGCTTTGCAAGTTGCAAAGCATTTCACAAAGGCAGTAAGTGATATTGCCCTGGGCAAAGACGGACAGAGTCCTGTGGAAGAACAAGATATTGTGTACCGGAGGACACAGAACTATAAGAGTAGTGGCCCCTGCATGCTTACCAGCCAGGAATCCTCCACTGACAATGACTTCCAAATTGTAGGTGATAAAGTTGAAACTGTAATAAGATCATCGAAAAATGGAAAAGCTGAAAGAATGGATAGCCCCCCCCCCCGGCTAAGCTTAATGCAAACTGAGAATTGCTGGATGTTCTCACCAAAATCGGCAATATGATTTGGCAGACTGATTAACCAACTCTTTTGCACACGGTTACTCGTCATCTTTCCCCCAAAAAGGCAACTTCCAGAAGTAGAGGGCCATCAGTTTCTTCAGCCATGCTGGAGAAGTGATTCTGAAATTTGAAAAATTAGTGATAAAGCTCTGCCAAGAAACATTAATGAACGAATCTTTCCTGAAGAAGACCTAAGAGGTCGAACTGCATCATGTTTTGTCTTGTGATTTGTTTGCTAATGTTTATTTTGGCAGAGCTTTATCAATAAGTTTTCAAAGTTAAGATTTCTGCCTGCAGTCGCCTCACTTTGCAACTAGTGATACTGAACATTGAAATAAAACAAGCTGAATCCACAGGTGGAAGGAATCTCCGCCAAGGAACAGGGTGGATTCCTGAGTGGGAGGGGTATGAGAGAACAGGTTCTCAACCTGCAAGTTCTGTAGGGAAATGCAGTCAGCATCAACAGGAAAGGAAGCGATACACTTCAGAGTGGCAGTGTGACTCGGACAATTACTGATACCAGACAATTACTGATACCAGACAATTACTGATACGAATTGCTGAACCAATCAGCCAGGAGATTTTCAGTCTACGAGTTCTGTACAATAGATACAGTCACCATCAACAGGACATGCACCTTGTGTTCATAGATTTCAAGGAAGCATTCAGCGGGATATGGCGTGGTACGTTGTAGGCCATTATGGAGAAATACAATGTGGTTCTGACGCTTGTGTACACCATTAAACAACTGGTTGCAAAGTTCAGCAGTGTTGCACTTATTGAAGGCTCAGCAGGGGTCTGATTTCGTACATCACTTGGAGTCCGTCAAGGCAGGCTGTTTTCACTGACATCGTTTTGTCTCTGTCAGTTGCATTGCGTAACATTATCCATGATAGAAACCCAGGATGGCCACACTGGCAGCACTGGAGGACAAACAATCACAAACCAGCAGTTCATTGAAGAGGTCAGTGGTCTGGCTGTAAATGATGAAGACCTTGTGGACTAGATGAACAACCTGGATGGAACATCTATCAGAAATGGCTTGGAAATTATTATGAATACTTATATAGCGCCTATCCTTGGCTAGAGACCAAGCTCTAAGCGCTTTACAATCCACGCTCATTTACACAACGGGCTGTCTACCTGGGTAGTGCCGACTGAAGAGCTGCCAGCTGGTGCTTCATTTAGTCATTTCCCGTGTCATCCAGTCAGTATCGTTCACTCAATTACCTTACTTCCTTCATTCTTTCCATTTCTCATGCAGGGTGCATGCTATTTGTAACATGTCATACATACCAACAGCCTAACTGGCCTTCGCTTCCGAAAGTTGGTGATGGGATTTTACATGAGTGCAAGATGCAATGCGTGTATTCACACACGGAACCTCAGTTTATAGTCTCACTCGAAGGACTGTATGGGAAATGGAGTCAGAAGTGAGAACCAGTGTTAACTCTGAGGGAAAAATCCCCCTGTACTGAAGCGGCCTGACAGAGACTCGAATCCGCAACTCCAGGATCACCAAGATTATGAGTCTAGTGCTCGACCATTGAGCTATTCCGGCTCCCCAAATCAGCACGGACATATCAAAGCTGATGAAGATCAGCACAAATCCAGTGAGACACAGATCACAGTCAGAGGAGGAGAGCTAGACTGTGTCGTGGTTCAAAGACCATGGTGCCATCATCAGTCAAGATGGATCTCAGACTAAGAAATGGCAGCAGTTCTGAAAGTGTAAAAATCAGTCTGGAAAAGTAAGGACATCGCTTGTGTGTCCAAACTGAAGCTTCTGCTGGAGATTGTGTGCAAAGTCTCCGTGCGCACAATCCAGACACCACTCGCAGCTGTACGGTCAACAGATCTGAATTAGGCGTTGGACTGTTTTTGCAAGGTGTGGGGCCAGTCTCTACCTGGAGACAGGTTGGTAGAGAGACTTTCTCTGGAGCTGACATCTATATAGACTCAGTCCCTCTTTTGAAGTCCAGTGGAGGAGACTTCAAACAAGGTGAACCTTGAACAGTTCACAGCCCTTATGGCCATTAAGCTAAGTGACCTTGACTTTTTTTTTGATATGTACATGAAAAGTGCTTTTTTTTTTACATCTTCACCTTACACTGTGTATATTGTGGGTGTACAGGTTTTAATCTTATTCAGTTTACATTGTTACTTTTTGTTTGTTTCCCATGGACTGTTTACACTGTAACTTGTAACTTATGTTGTTTTCATACTTTGTACTATCCCTCCCTCCCCCCATTTTTGAAACCAGGTATGCCAGCTATCCCCCTCTTTGTGGCCCCCTCGGTGACCCCGTGGAGGTTCAAGCTCCCCACCGGTGAGATTGGGGTCCCCCATAACCCCTCCATCCGTCTAGTCACCTACGATCGTCACACGGGCGAACACTCAACTTCCGGCAGTTCCGATTGGACCTGCCGAACGTGGCCCAGAGCAAAGATGCCCAACTTCACCATGCTGTACTCGTTTGCTCAGGTGGGTGAGCTAGGGAGGAAGGGCGTGAGGTGGGGTGGGGATTGGGGAGAGGAGGAGATGGGGGTCTGCCAGAGTACTTGTCATCCACAAACCTGTTCATCCAAGCTCATTCCTGATTTATTCAGTTACCTGTAATTGATAGCAATAAAATGGGATCTGCTGATTTTTTTTTGTGTGTAAAATTTGAGCACACAAGAACTGCAACCAGTTGATAAGCTGCAAGAAAATAGCAGTTAAAAACGAGAATTGAGAGAGTGGCACAACACCAGGTAATCAAGGAATGAGTTGCTCCATTCGTTGTATGCGTCACACCCTTTAGCTGTCTGCGTCATTGAGGCAGGTGATGATTCAGCAACATGGATGTGAGACAACATTGAGTAGGAACGAAATGAGTTTGATGAGGTGGATCATCTAATGAAAACAAATCGGTCTTTACAAATGGTGGATGCTGAATTTTGGTCCAGCAGTGACAGCAGCACAAATTTCAGAGAAGTAACGGACGATTTGGGAAATACGGTCACTTCGGGGGTGTCCTGCGATGCCTGTTCTGGTCCAATGTATGCATGACACCTACCTGCTAACCCCACTAATTGATGAAATGATTGCTTAATCGTGGAGTGACAGTGAATAAATGTGACTCGGCATCCTCGTCTGGTGGGTACGATCATGTCCAATCAACGACAGTTCCCATGAACTACATGGCCGTGCGGTCTTGGTCTTTCTGATATGTAGGAGCCGGTCGGGAGAGAAAAATCCCATGAATAAATGGCTCTGATGTGAAACAACCCTCGACCTCGCAGCCAGGAGTCCGTGACTACGCTACTATACCATAACAGCTGGCTGAATAAATATCTTGCCTATACACAGGAGGGCAAAACCTTACAGTATTTGTTTATTTGTACTTGCCCTTTGGTGTGTGAGAGAGCTTGTAATCATACTGTTCATCATCATTATTATTAACTCATTGGTGATGTGCTGAAGCTTAAGATTCAGCACTCCCTCATCACACTGTGACATGCCAAAGCAATGGCATCAGCGGACTTCAGAATTTTTTTTAAAGGCGGTAAGCGAGGTTCAATCGAAGGGAAACTACTCCAAACTTTAGAGCCATAATCTTCCTATACACAGTTATTTCCCGTTGACGGTAAAATTGTGTAGTTTGTGCTTGAATAGCGTTGTTTTGATTGTTCGGGATTTTTGACTCCCCAGTGTTGTGACTTTTTTTTTTCTTATGGTGTATTCAACAAAATATGACTTCAGATTTATTCAGGGAACTTTACTTTGGTGCAAAATCGTCTCATTCTTTCCTGTGGATTAGCTAATGAACAGTACATGCCATGTACGGTGAGCAGACATGATTTTCAGTTTATTTTTCAGTTATTAGTGACTATTTTGAAAATTTCCAAAAAAATAATGACAAGCTTACATTGAAAAACTGTTTGAAAAGTACAAAAATAGACATTAAAAACCCTTTCACATGAAGTATAAATTGTGTGTCTTTGTCATTTTTTGGAAGTCTGTTGAATTTTTTAAATGTGGCCCAAATCACTCATCTCCACAAAATTGCAAGGTCTCTATGACTATGTCTCCATTGAGTTAATTATCACCAACGTTATCAGTATGAATAATTTTCCCCTAAATATGAAAGGTCTTGGTAATTTCTTATAGCAAGGTTGCAATGATCCAAGTGTTCAGTTTCTTATTTTGTTGTTGTAATGATACTGAAACCGGTGAATGCTGTATGACCGAGTTATTTTCTGTGTTGGCATTACATCGGTGTTACATTCAATTTTCTTATGAAAACAGAGCTTTTGTTGCAAAGGGGGACAAACAGTGATGGCGGATAGGACAGAGGAGGAAGAGAAGAAGGGCAAGAGGAAGACTGCCTTCATCTGAGATGGTGTTGGGTAAAGGCCCTCAACTGATGCATTGCCCCCCTTTTATTAAAGGGAAATAACCTGGCATCTGTCTGTAGAGAACACTGTGCTCATGTTAGATCATGTAGATCTACAAGCGGCCATTGCAGGTTTCTTTTTTAACCACTTTATGCTTTAAAATTTTTTTTTTTTACACATTTTTAGAATTAGTATAAAAAGTGAAATGGAAGAAAGTAGAAATTTTGTACTGAGACTTGAAATTTGTCATATTTACTAAAAAAAAAAAGTGAAGTGATGGTTTGTGGTTATGTAACCATGACACCCACTCCTTCCCCCTTGCCCTCTCCCTCTCACCTGACCTCGTTGGTGTTTCAGCACTATCACGTGCCAGACATCAGCGCCACATCACTAGACAAACTGGTGAACCGAATGAATTCCAGTGCTGAAGGAGATGCTCTCTTGAATGACTATTACAGGTAATTAGATTTGTGTCTAGTTGTGTGTGTATGTGTGTGTGTGTGTGTGTGTGTGTGTGCGTGTTTAGTAGAAAGATCGGTATAGTCCAAAGTGTGTGCAAGATGAAAATGGCTGTGTGTATTTATATACATGAATGCATCCTGAATGAGTGAGGGCCTTGAAACTCGAGGAAAAACAGAAAAACAACAGAAAGATACAAAGGTGCCTGACTGTTAACAAAAAGATGTAAAGGTACCTGACTGCTAATAATTAAAGAGAACAACTGTTTTCCTCTCAGTATTAAAATGGCATCACTTTACAGACCCAGGAAAAAAAAAAAAGAAGTGTTAGATATCATGTTGTATTTAAATACTGATTTTTGTTTCAAAATTCTGAAACCCTATGCCATGAATGCTGAATAGTTGTGGAAAGGGTAAACAGGACTGGCCAGTAGGAAGCTCAGGAGGTAGTGTCCTGCGTATGCTGAGTCAGAATGAACACCAACCAAAGCTACTGAAGTGACTCGGCAGCAGTGCAGTGTCTCCTCTCTCATGTGTTGCCTTCTGACAACTCACCGTTGACCGCTCCCTGTGACTGCCAGCCAGCCAGAGCCACAACAGGACAAACCAGGGGGTAGCCTCGAGTGGGAGCGAGAATGAGCGTTGTTGGAGAAATGCCTGTGAAGTGACAGAAAATGAAGAAGAAAAAAGAGGAAGAAGAAAAAAGAGAAAAAGAGGAAGAAGAAAAAAGAAGTGTAGCTGCTAGCGACACGTAGCTGAAGTGGAGGGTTGGCAGCACTGTTTGTGTTCCAGGTTTGCGCGTGCTGGCGCCGAGGATAGGGACGGATGCGACCATGTCTGCAAGAGGAAGATCCTGTGCGGCTTCAGGCATTACACCAGAGCCGACTACGAAGGTTGTGTACGTGACGGGGCCGACTTCCGCCCTATCGTTGGCTGATCCAGAGTGCTGTCATGGCAGCATGAGAGCTTTCATTGTCAACAGTATTACAGGGCAGTAAGGGAGCTGACTTGGTTCGGAAGCCAGTGGTATTCATTTTCTTTGTGAAAATGGAGGTTTTAATAAAGATTACAATGTTATCTACTTTTTTTCCCCCCATGAAAATGTTGTTATTGGTTAAGTTGTTTCATGATTATTCATTGTTTTCTGATTTTTCTTGTGAAATGATGATTAAAAAAAGTGATCAGTTTACAGACATAACTGACTGAAGAAGACGGATAGCGATCTGGAGGGAACACAGGAAAAAGCTGAATATTCCACCTAAACTGCTGGGTCTGTCCTTAAAAATCATCATTCTTCCAGGCCCAGCCTCGTCATTTTGTTCAGTTTTAACACTGCATGTATGGTGTATAATCAGTGTGATGGGTTCATGTCCCCCTTGCAGACAACAGAACATCGTGCGTCCAGCTTTGTCACAGCCGGCCAATCACAATGAAGTTTATAAAAGTCGGCTAGGGGAATGCACTCTGCATGACCTGCTGCTGTCAGCTCACGCTGCCTTCTCATTGGTAACAGTTGATGTTAATGCAAAACAGTTTTTGTTTGTTTCACTTTGCAGGGTTTTCACCTCTCTGAGAATGTATATGACTTGAGAAAGCGTACAGTTAGGATGTGTGAAAACAGGTGAACACTGTTACTTGTGTGGATGCGCATCCTTACTGCTGTAATTGAGCGTTTTCATTGGTCAAAGCTTACAAGAGTCAAAAAGGTGTCTTTTGATGCCTGTGTGATGTCGTAACAGTATCAAAACTAGTGAAAGTAATTTTCATATGAAAATGGTATTTTTCATCTGAAAACTACTGCTTTCATGCACCAGTAATAATTCTTACAGTAATGATTTTTTCACATGCAAATTGCAGTTATGGCCGTTTTCTCAATGCTAATTATTCATCATTGAAAGAGTAACTGCGATTTCTGGGAAGTGAGTTAGCTCCCATTACAGCTCAGCACTGTTTTTCAGTCTGGTGAGGACTGTGATAATGGTGATCATTATCGTTAACTTTGTTTTTCTCCATCCATACACCTAATTTCTCTCTCTCTCAGGAATGATGCTTCTTTGGGGAAAAGGGTTTTGTATTTCATATGTATTACTGCGAAAAAGAAGTATATTACATTTATTCTGTTTGCAGATTTTCATGGTGAAAGTTGTGGTGCTAATGTTATATATACCAGCACCTCAACTTTACCATGAAAATGTGCAAATGTAACGCCAGCACCACAGTCTTACCATAACAATTGGGGAAAAAAAAATTAACAGCACTAAAACTGGAATAAAAAAAAAAAGAATAACCACAACAAAGAATTCAAGACTTGTGCACTTCTGTTACTAACCCTTTTGTGTTCTTGGTAAAGTATGCTTGTGCACTGCATTTGTTTTTATTTTTCATTGATTTTTTTTTTTTTTTTTTTTCAAATCGGAACTATTACAGCAGAAGTTGCAGTTAATGCTGTTCTTTTGTTTCCTTCGTTTAGTTGAGGAAATGTCTTTGCATGTTGTGCTGCTGGACAGAGAGAGGGAACTGATGCGAGTGTGGCGTTTGTCGAAGTGTTTTTTTCGTTTAATCTCTTTTAATCCGTTATGAAGTTGCTCCCTTTAGTACTTTTACTGCTGCTGCTGCAGACAAAGATTGACGGCATAGAGAGCTGCCTTTGGAGAGCCTTGCCAACACAGATTGCCAAAGGCAATGATCGTCAACCAGAAAGGGTTATAACTGGAAGAGACTGTTTACAATTCCTGTAGGTGCCAGTCAATGTTGGTGAGTGAGTGCGTGTGTCCCAGAGAGAAATGATTTGTGCAGCAATGTTTCAGGTAGTATGACTCTCCAGCATGCATGCATTCATTATTTATCTATCACAAAGGTGGGGTGGGGTGGGGAGGGGGGAAGGGAAACTAACCCTAAAACTCCATTCAGCAATGCATGGATACTCAACGACGTGTACAAATGCTGAATAAATACAATTTATTAACAAAACCATTTCAGGCTAAAGCCAAGCGTGTCCCCAACGATGCAGTAAAACCAACCCATGCATGTATTGTGTCGATGAATCATTTCAAATACTGTAACACCAAGCGGACACACCTCTAATGAATATGCCTCGGTTAAAATGCTTTGGTATATTGTGCACTAAGGATTAGGGTCAGCCAATGAGGATAAAATGGACATAAACGAACAGAGTAATGCTAAAACCACATGTCATGGAAATGTCTGAAAGTAATTCATTTCATGTTTTAAACCCAGCTGACTGCAAGGACCATATCTCGGCCGTTACCATGTCAAAATCGATTCCACATATTCATGTCCACACACAGAAGACGAACTTTCCAAACAAGCTAAAACCAGATCTGTGCTACACAAAATTGATGACCAAATGAAATTTTCTTTTACAACCTTAAAAAAAAATGCTGAAACCACTTAAAACCAGATCTGTTCTACATAAAATCTACAGCCATATGAAAAAACTCGCAGAAACTAAAAACAAATCGAATCTGGCAGAACATTTCTGCACATGGCTGGTGGCATCTGTCATACAAATCCTAACGCTATACAAACCGTTTCCTTCAGAATGGCTCATGACAGATACAGTGTATGGCAAAGTACAGTGAGATTATGAAGATGAAAATTTTAAAAAACGTTTAATGTTCGGTCTATCGAAAATCCACTCACTTCTAGAAATGAAAACAAAAAAACTGAAGCATTTTCAGTCTAAGCATACACTGCTATCAGTCCAAGCATATGGTAAAATTGTCCAGCAAACGGGCCCCTGCAGGTTCTCTTGGTTACAAACTTGCAAGTGCATAAACAATTAACAAGTAGGGAACCTCTTGCTCCCACAACAAAACATCACTCCAAAGGAATGCTGCTTACGACACCGCATCGCCTAGCAGACATGACAGCACAGAACAAGCCAGGAAACATTCCTTAGGAGTTGTGGAAGCAAGAGTTGCCCTACTTGTTAATTGTTTATTGTTTACTGTTCCCTGCCTCATTTCATACTTATTTTTGCAAGTGCATATCAAAAGACCTGTGTAACACGCTCAAGCAAGCTTGGTGCTATTGTAGCATCAACCTAAAACCATCTTCAACAGATAAAAAGCCCATCCCACTCCCTCCCCTTCTCAGTTTTCAACAAATTAATTATGTCCCCAACAGAGATTAATTGTGTGTCCCCAACAGAGATTAAACTCTGCCTTTTTCAATACCTCTTTCTCTTTCCCTCAAAAAACATTTTGAAAGGAATTTTTTTTTTTTTTTTTTTTTTACATGGGAAGGATGCAGTTTTGTCCCTAAGAAAGGCATTCAGTATTACAACTACACTGAATCTCTTGATTTTGATGCATGTTTGGAGGACAGACATTATAAGCTTCCCCTACCACCCACCCACCCATCAAACTGTCCTATATTTGAACAATATCGCCATATTACGCCATTTGCATGCACTACGCCATTTGCATGCAAGATATGCATAGACATCAAAGACGCGTATCAACAAGAATTTCAATATTAAATAAGAAAAAATAAAGTTCCTCTGCTCTATAAAGCGTTTTCCAAATCTCTTCACAATTGCTGCCTTAAATTAAGTTTGAACTAAACAACATTCCCCTGTACAAAATTAAAGGTAGGCAAAACAATGGATCTTGGATTAAAGGAAAATCGGACAGAGTGTGTTTAGCAATTAAACAAGACGGAAATCAATATGCTTTTTTTTTGGTTGGGTTGTAAAGCTCATGAGTATTATACACTACTAACCCTGAATATAAACGACTGGAAACCATGTTTCTGGTCTGTCATACAAGTTCTAAGCCTCTTAACACATTTAAAAAAGGGGAAAGAGTTTGCAAACCACGTTTGTGGCCAGTCGAATCATCTCTTAACCCTCCAACACATTTTACACAGAGGAAGAACAGCAAAAAACATTAAAAACCACCCACCATACTCCTGAGAACGACAATGGATATTGGGAAGACGACATGAGCACGAGACCCTGTCCGGTGATGTTGATTTGTTCTCCACACTGTCGCTGAACAGATGTCTGTCCGACGCGACCTATGACCCCAGACGCAGACATTTAACCACTTCAAGGACAAATAGAATCGGTGCAACCACGAACCTGAACACAGGGTGCTGTAAACATGGTCATACCTGTAAGTTGATTCAAGAGAAAACAATGAACATACACAGTAGCTGCACAGCTCCAACACAGATGATTATGCAAAGCATGTGTTGCGTACACAGTTGTGTGCCACATGCTCAGAGTGGCCTGCAACCCCTCTACACACATATTCTGATGAATGAACAACCCACTGCTGCATCTCGCAGTGACTGCCAGTGGCTCGAAATTTTTTTTAGGGAATGTGCATGGCATTACAGTGGGCCCTGGGCAAAGAGTTCCACCCCAGAAGACGATTTTTGGTGAACCAATGGGTGCAATGCTTCGATGACTAAAGTCACAGAATCCAGAAGTAACCATGGAAACTGAGATGGCTGCGAGGCAAAACAAACTGGTGGGGGAGGGGGTGGATTTAACACCCAGGAAGCCAAGCCAGAGACAATGGAGGCTCGTGTCAAGGATCAAAACCTTCCGCTGCCTGCGCTAATAAAATGGAGGGAAAATGTGACGGATCATTTTGAACCAAGGGCAAGTAAAAACTGTGTGACCACTAACACTTGAATCAAAGCACAAAAAATGCTTTAAAGTTAAAAAAACAACAACTCTAAAACAACACTAACGCTTGAATTAAAGCTTATCACATATTCAAACGAACAAAAGGAAAAATAGTCGACCATTTTTGATTCGAAACCGAGTAATGCAAGACTTCTGAGCGATGCAATAGTTACCAAATAACTTCCTTTAAGTTACAATTCTCTCATGCCTGTACTACCTTTCTATCAATAAGTAAATAAAAACAAACAAAACACACACACAGACACAAAACGCAGCAAAATACTAAACTCTGAATGAAAAAAAAAACATGCAAAAAACTTGAGTTGCATAACATGTACAAGTTCAACAAAAGGTACCACAACATAAAACCAAATGAATTACACTCTCTATCCAGAAGAACTACAACGTTAAACTACTTACATGGTATGGCAACACTAAGTACTGAATTCCTATCCCGACAGAACAAAAACGGTTCACAGCCACAGCATTCCCTGGATCCACTCATCACCTCGCGCACACACACACACACACACACACACACACCGTCAGTCTGAAAACAGACAAGCGTCACAGATGTACAAGGGAGCGAACTGGCCAGCTGAGATCATCGGATGGGGGCGGCACTTCCCAGCAGAGTGCTGTCCTCTTCACGCTCCGTCGCCTGCTGTTTCATTTCCTGCAGTGTGCGGACAAACTTGGACCACTCGTCGGCCTTGGGGTTGGCGACATGCTGGAACAGAATCACAGCAAGAAATGAGGAAGTCTGCTTGTTTATGGTTGGCTGGAAAACCGGAGGGGGGAGAGTTGGTAAACAGCAGTGCCGACTACAAACACCTTTACACACAGAAATGACCACAGGATCCAACTAGTCAGACTCTCCATACAACAGAAAATAACAGATCCAAACTCTTGCTGTTGCTGAAAAGTGCTGGCGATGGGACCATGCACAGCAGTATGACTTCAATGCCACACTGGCTGCACAGAGCAAGGAGTCCTACATCTTCAGCACCGATCCTGTGCAGAGGACATTACTGATCACTGTGCACAGCAAACAATAACAAAGGTGGTACAAAATTAGTAAACACTTTCTTTCTGGGTCCAGCCTTCGAAGAAAAGAAGCACTGGTGCTGAAGACCAAGTGGATTTTCATGGGAAAGAAGCTGCTCAATCTGACCACTGGGGCTCTCCACTTCATTGTCAGTGTTCATCCTCACCTCCACCACTGAGGTTATTGGATCACCCCTCCAGGTGCTTGGTTGGTTTGTCCACTGGCAGTATTAAGCAAAAAGTCCTAGACCTATTCCTCACCCCATCAGGGCCATGTATTACTTTGGCTGTGGTCTTTCTATATGCCTTTTTTTTGTTGCAGAGGGCAATAATAATTTGTGAGAAAAATATTACAGCTTGCATGTTGTTGGGAAAAACAGGGCTTAAAATGTTCCGTGTCTAGGCGGAATTCTGCGATTTCGGTTTGTCCAAAAAAGAAAAAAGAAAACAAAAAAAAAACCCCGAAAGCAGCAAGGCATCCGTGACCAGCTTGCAAGCGTTCATAGCAACGGCGCGCAAGTTATGGCCCCTGAGTTTTCTTGGAAGAAGTTTCCGGTCGGACTTCATGGAAAAAACAAAATGGCGGAGCACGCAGACATTGTTCAAGCGGGTCAGACTTTTGACGACTCTTCAATTAAAAACAAGTGGAAATGGGAGTGGATGCTTCAGAAAGTTGACGAAGAAGTCATTGGAGACTTTCTTCGCAAAGTCACTGCACCAGGTTTAGTTTGGTGCAAACTGTGCTCAAGGGAAGTGTATTACGGTGGTCGCGGGAAGAAAGCTCTTGAGGATCACATTTGTTCAGCGAAGCACGTGTCAAAAGTCAAGGCGCTGAGTGGAACTACAACTCTGCCAGGTTTGTTTGCAACATTCTAGTGTTTTTTCCCAGTGTTTTTTTTCCTCCTCCTGTTTTAAGCCCTGGAAAAAAAAAACCCAGCATGCATTGCCTGAAAAAAAACCCACACATCATCCATTTATGTACAGTTTTAAATTTATTTAACAAACTGGAAAATTATAAATGTAGCAGTCCCTGACTTGTATACATGCCCTTGGCAAGCACTGAAGCCCTTTATAGCGAACTTATCTCTATGTCACTGGCAGTGAAGAGGTTAACCAAGCTTCGTCGACAGATGGAACATGGCTAAGGGATGAATCCATCAAATTTTGGGTGGATCCACAACATTTTGGGGTGGATCTGTTATCAAAAGCCAGATTCTGGTTCCTGCTTTATCGTATGCATCATGAAGCTCACAAGTAAAGTGTGAGACTGTTTGCACAGATACAGCATAACCAATGATGAAAAACAGTTCACGCCATTTTAAAAGATGATGACGCATGCAAGCTGAAGTCATACGCACATCAGCTAAGCTGTAAGACTTGGAACTTTAAAAAAAAAAAAAAAAAAAAAATCCTGCTGATGTGAACAGACTAGGTTTAAAAATCTTTTTTTCCCCTAGAGAGCCGGCTGGGCTATAAGCAACATTATCTTATCTCCCTAGAGAACTTTTTAGCTTGGCAAAGGTCTGTGCTCTCTTGATGCAATTCTAATGCAAACCTATGTGTTGGGTGATACCATTTGTCATTTCTAATGCAAACCTGTATGTTGGGCAATACCATTTGTCATTTCTAATGCAAACCTGTATGTTGGGTGATACCACTTGTCAATTCTAATGCAAACCTGTATGTTGGGCGATACCATCTATCATTTCTAATGCAAACCTCTATTTGGGTGATACCATTTGTGATTTCTAATGCAAACCTGTATGTTGGGTGATACCATTTGTCATTTCTGATGCAAACCTGTATGTTGGGTGATACCAATGGTCAATTCTAATGCAAACCTATATGTTGGGTGATACATTTGCCATTTCTAATGCAAACCTGTATGTTGGGCAATACCATTTGTCATTTCTAATGCAAACCTATATGTTGGGCGATAGCATTTGTCAAATTCTGTAAACTTTTCCTGCAACTGGTAATGAATAAAAAGCAACAAGCTAGATCTACTGACAGACAGAACTACTCATTCTCTGGACTAGTTGACCTGTGGACAGCCGGGGAACAGGTGCCCCTCTGGTGCTCATTTCCTACGTGTTGGAGCAGAAGCTTGCTTCTGGGTGGATCCCTCTGCTGTGACAGCAGCACATGGCACATGAAAGATGTGCCTGTTGACAAGTTCTTTACACACAGCTTAGACATAAACCACCCAGTTTCCTCTGTCCTGCATTCAGTAAATTCCCTGACTGAAGGAAAAAGCTTGCACAACGCCCCGCCAGCCACTTCAACCTGACCATCCACCGACCACATCAGACATCTCACATCAGACACGGCTACCTCCTACAAGCTACTTCAACCTGACCATCCACCGACCACATTAGACATCTCACATCAGACATGGCTACCTCCTACAAGCCACTGGAACTGCCCACACTGCACATGCCAGCCTTTCACCAGATCTTGTCAGACAATCGCCGGCTCTCGGCCAAGGCTTGGCCATGGTTGACGCGAGGGGCAGGGGTACCCAACAACCAACAGGATCCAACTGCATAGCTGTTGGGTTTCATTGGTCATCTACCACTCAAGTAAGAGTGTTCGGGAACACTCCCACCTGTAGTTAGTCAAGATTTGTGACAGAACTGCACCAAAAGGGTTGGTTTAATTAACAGGGTGCCTAAACGATGTACATGCAAAAACAGGTCTGTTCATGGGCGACGTTTCTGTCTCCTCTTGCCCCTCAGTACAGCAGCACGATGGTAAGTCTAACAACAGACACTGGGACAGCCCCCCGACAGCCCTATGAACAGCAATGCAGTGGCTGTCAAAGTGTCAGTCATGGCATGTGCACGACTCGGTCTGTGCCCGTCTCCTCTCCTGTCTGATCCTGCTGCATGTTGGGCAGCTTTGTGTTTCGCCACCACCAGGTCTTGAAGGATCCTGAAATGGGTATCTGACCTCCTGCATGCATGGTGCCCACAAACGGAGCTCGGCCAGTAACACACTGACCTGGGAGGTCTGGAAAACTTTCCACAAGACTTGTCAAAACTGTTTTGGACCACTCGCCTACTATTCAGTTCTTGAGCAAAACACATCACCCTACCAAAGATTTAATTGTCCAGGGCTTTTTTTGCGGAGAGTGGAAGATACAAGTTCTCAATAAAACCATGAAAACCACAAAAACAAACAGAAGCAAATGAACAAAACATAGTTTCCCCTTCGCCATGGAAGTTCTTGCCTACAATTATTGGTGGATTTGTCTGTTGGCAAGATGTTGACATAAGCTATTGACCTAGTACCTGGGCTGTATAAAACTTCAAGGACATATGGAATGGGGCCAGTGGACGACACCATAAAATGCTGGAGGGGATCCTGATCGTATGGCCGATCCAGGATCTGTTCTACCTCAGCGGAGGTCAACACTCTCCAGTGTACTCCTCCATTAAACTACTGAGCCACTTTTCATGCGCAAAACACACTACAGTTAAAAACGGCTCTACTAAATCACCTCAAGTGTAATGGTACCTCTGCCACATCGTAGATGTAGATCCTGCCCATGTCATCGGCCACGCCGATGTGATGACCAGTCTGGTGCCAGCGACATTTGTTCAGCGCCACGCTGGGGTCCACCACCACTGAGGCTGTGGTACCTGCACACAGGTCACCCATTACGATCACTATACCTGCACACAGGTCACCCAGCACACAGTACCTGCACACAGGTCCCCACACATCACCACCGACCACATACACTAATACCTGCCCTTCCTCCATGAATCCAAAACACAGGCAACTCACACCGACATACCTCTACCTTTTTTTATTCTCGTCACTTTTTTTGTGATGATGCATATACCCAAATCCAAGCCAGACTGAAACCCATGCAGCCAATGTGATTCCTGCACTGGAGCTCAGAGGAGTATTTGCGTACAACGAGGTCTGGGAAATCTCTCTGTCCCTACAGAATGGTCAGGAAACCCCCACTTGAAGGCCACACTGAGTGACTTCCCTTGTTTGCTTGCATTCCTGGACAGAGGCACAGATGGCACTTCACACTCGTGAAGTACTTTCTGTACAGATGGCACTTCACACTCCACTGTATACCCTTATGAAGTGCTTTCTGTACAGATGACACTTCACACCTCATTGTACACCCTTATGAAGTGTTTTCTGTACAGATGACACTTCACACTCAATTATACAGCCTCATCAAGTGCTCTCTGTACAGGCGACACTTCACACTCATTGTACACCCTTATGAAGTGTTTTCTGTACAGATGATGCTTCACACTCAATTGTACAGCCTCATCAAGCGCTCTCTGTACAGGTGACACTTCACACTCTATTGCACAGCCTCATGAAGTGCTCACTGTACAGATGACACTTCACACTCAATTGCACACCCTCATGAAGTGCTCACTGTACAGATGACACTTCACACTCAGTTGCACACCCTCATGAAGTGCTGTCCTGGTTTGGAGGTGTTGCCTAAGGGCCGAGTGGAAGTAAGTTTTCTCTGTAAAGGGGCGGGCCTTGGACTTGGGCGGGGGGCGGGGTGGGGGGAGACACTGTATATTGCCAGGGTGGAGAGAAAAAAACCAAACATGTGGGATAACTCCTGGAAAATTTTGCTACCCTGTCCCCATTTTCTGACGGCATTTGGGTACTGGGCTTATGCTTAACACCCGTGCCGGGTGACCCCTGCTTTGAGAAGACCCAGCACATTGACAGGCCAGCACAACACAACTCACCTCCGTCTCCTGGTTCAGGTGCCACAGGTCCAGGCGGCCCATGATGTCCACGCTGGAGAAGAGGGCGGGGTTGATGGGCGACCACTGCACGTCGCTCACGTAGTCGCTGTTGTCCTCGAATGAGCACAGGAACTTTTGCTCCTGTGGGTCACACATTGGGGGTTTTCAGGAGGGTGGGAAAGAGCGAGGGATGAGGAGATGGTTTAATGCCTCCTCACATGTTTGTTTATGTGCCCTGCATGGAAACTGTACTTGTACACCATGACAACCACACCAAGCACGAACATTTCCAGAAAAAAACTTTTCCTTTTCAGAATGAATCATGAAATTCGTCGATTCCACAAAACTGATCAATCCTTTTGAAACTCATCATCTGAATTTGAATCTACTGAAGTGGATGGCAACTCTCAAAGACTCACCTTGATGTTCCACAACTTGACCGTCCAATCAAAAGTGACGACGACAACTCTCAAAGACTCACCTTGATGTTCCACAACTTGACCGTCCAATCAAAAGTGACGACGACAACTCTCAAAGACTCACCTTGATGTTCCACAACTTGACCGTCCAATCAAAAGTGACGACGACAACTCTCAAAGACTCGCCTTGATGTTCCACAACTTGACCGTCCAATCAAAAGTGACGACGACAACTCTCAAAGACTCGCCTTGATGTTCCACAACTTGACCGTCCAATCAAAAGTGACGACGACAACTCTCAAAGACTTGCCTTGATGTTCCACAACTTGACCGTCCAATCAAAAGTGACGACGACAACTCTCAAAGACTCACCTTGATGTTCCACAACTTGACCGTCCAATCAAAAGTGACGACGACAACTCTCAAAGACTCGCCTTGATGTTCCACAACTTGACCGTCCAATCAAAAGTGACGACGACAACTCTCAAAGACTTGCCTTGATGTTCCACAACTTGACCGTCCAATCAAAAGTGACGACGACAACTCTCAAAGACTCACCTTGATGTTCCACAACTTGACCGTCCAATCAAAAGTGACGACGACAACTCTCAAAGACTCGCCTTGATGTTCCACAACTTGACCGTCCAATCAAAAGTGACGACGACAACTCTCAAAAGACTCGCCTTGATGTTCCACAACTTGACCGTCCAATCAAAAGTGACGACGACAACTCTCAAAGACTCACCTTGATGTTCCACAACTTGACCGTCCAATCAAAAGTGACGACGACAACTCTCAAAAGACTCACCTTGATGTTCCACAACTTGACCGTCCAATCAAAAGTGACGACGACAACACTCAGAAGACTCACCTTGATGTTCCACAACTTGACCGTCCAATCAAAAGTGTTGATGACGACACTCAGAAGACTCACCTTGATGTTCCACAACTTGACCGTCCAATCAAAAGTGTTGATGACGACACTCAGAAGACTCACCTTGATGTTCCACAACTTGACCGTCCAATCAAAGGAGGCGGTGAGGAAGTACGGGGAGAAGTCGATCTGGCCCGCCACGCGGTGGGTGTCGATGGCTGTGATGGGGCCCTGGTGACCTTCGTAGGCCTCGTTGATGCCTGCTTTGCTGCGAAAGGGGAGACAGACACAGGCATCGAGCCAGGGTTTTCAGTAAAGAAAGCCGCAACATCACTGTATGCAGAGACTGAAAATCACATGCAGATTAAAAAAAACAACAACAACAACAAAAAATCAACAAAACAAAATCACAAAAAAAAACACCCATCAAGTCAGGGTTTTCAGTAAAGAGAGCAACATCATAACTGAAAATCGCCTGCATTGAAAACACACACACACACACTATAGGGTCTGAATCAGCCGCAGGAGAAGAAAATTCAAAGGCTATGAAAACATGCGATGAGCATCAGGTCTCCATCGGGCCGCCAACCTGAGAAGATACTGCTCCGTAATCAAATCACGGATGACCTATGAGGATCAAAACGATCAAGACGCTATGAAAAGATCACGCAACACAGCTGCTCCTTCTTTTCCTTTCATAATGTACCACAGCACCCACCAGGCAAGGAAAATGCAGACACCCGCAGCGTTGGCTAGAAAATTTCAAAGCACATACATCAAGCGGAAGAAAAACTTGACTGTGTGTTCCTGTCTTCCCGATTCAGCATTGCATCCTAGTAGGAGCTGGTCAGAGCCGGCAAACCTCGTCAAGAAATGCCTCTGATGGCATTCAAACACACAGCCCCCCCCCCCCCCTCCCCCTCCCCCCCAGCATTAACCACTGCAGCACAGAATGTCAAGGAAGACCTTCATTCAATCTGATGTGGGCCTTCCATCTAGCTAGTAGGAAGCAAAATGTGGACTGTCTGCAAGCCGGCTGCGAAAAGCAAAATCTATTAACAACAACAACAACAAAACCACAACAAAAGCCCTGCCTGAGCATGAAATCTCCATGTATATTCAGCTGGGTTCTCAAACCCCCAATCAATGTTGTGTTGGGGGATAAGAAATGGAAAAAAAAAAAAGAATGAAGGAAGTAAAGAAACTGAGTGAACGATATTGACTGATGACACGGGAAACGACTGAATGAAGCGCCAGCTGGCAGCTCTTCAGTCGGCACTACCCAGGTAGGCAGCCCGTTGTGTAAACGAGTGTTGATGAATAAGTGCAAATGGTGGATGTAAGCGCATTGAGTTGTGTAACAAGAAATGCGCTATATAAGTATTATACATTATTATTATTATTATTATAACATCCTTTCATCTTGCTGGGTGAATACCATTCCTTTCTCTTTCTTCCAGTGTATGCTTTCCTGATGTCTGAGGCATGTGTTTGGATGGTTCCATCAGATAATAATAATGTTACGTTGCACAGTACACACACTAGCTCACATACACACAATCTTTTTTCTCCGCCTCCTATAGTTTTCTTTCAAACTCGTTTGCTCTTACATATACATACATACATGTAAGCATGGATGCTATGTCCTCAAACACATATACCATACTCACACACACATACAATGCCCTCCCCTTACCCTTTCCAATCCCATCACAAACAAACCAAACTCGCTCCTACACGCACACTTGCTTTCGCCCATCCCACACGAAATCACTTGCGCACAATCAAAATACTCTTTGACATACTTACAATGACTCGTTACACCTTGCTCATACACTTTTTACCCCTCCCCTTCCTTTTCCCACTCTCTTCTTCCCCTCACGCACACTCAAGCATGGTTACACGCAAATAAACACACTACAGACACTCATACCAACTCCATGGGCCTGCATTAAACACAATCAAACTTAAGACACACTCCCTTCCCACCCATTTCCACCATACAAATATGCATGCTTAAACGCGCACACACACGCACTCAACACATCCTCTCTAAAACACACATTTATCACACACACACACACACACATTATTCACACACATACACATCAAGCTCAAATACACACAGGGGGCTGGAATAGCTCAGTGTGTAGAGCACCGGACTCGTGATCCTGGGATTGCGGGTTCGAATTTCGGTACAGGGGGATTTTGTCCTTGGAGTTAACATTGGTTCTGACTCCATTCCTCATACAGTCCTTCGAATGAGACTATAAACCATGGTTCTGTGTGTGAACGCACGCACAACATCTTGCACACACGTAAAATCCCATCACCAACTTTCGGAAGAGAAGGCCAGTTTGGCCGTTGGTATGGATGACACGTTACACACAGCATGCACCTTCCCCGAAGATGGAGTATGGCTGTCTTAAATGGTGGGATAAAAAACGGTCATACGCACAAAACTCCACTGCCTGTCTATACAGGCAGTGTCCGCAGGAGTATCAGCCTGTGTACACAGAAAAAAAAAAAAGAAAGAAAACACACACATACACACACAACACATCCTCCACACACACACATCAAGCTCAAGCTCAAACACACACACACACACACACACACACACACACACACACACCAAGATCAAACACATACACACACACTATCACCCACACCACCATCACCACCACCACCGCCACACCTGCCGTGACGCGACGCAGAGTACACCTGGCACTCCTCGGACCCGACGATGAAGTTGTTGGCGTCGCCGGACAGGAAGCTGAAGCAGGTGGCAGCCACGGCCTTGGACTGTTTGTGCTGCAGCTCCATGCCGTCCTGGGGCTGCGACAGCATGTCCAGGCTCCACGAGCACAGCTTGCCGTCGTTGGACACCGAGATGAGGTTGTGGGCGTTCTGCGTCCCCACCACTGTCACGCAGTACACCGGGTGCTGGAGGGCGGGGACAGGAAGGAAATACATGGAGGGTTTTTTGGGTTTTTTTTTTTTATTGGGGAGGGTGGGGAAGGAGGGGGGTGGATGGAAGTAGTGGTGGTGGTGTTTATTTGCTTGGGCTTGTTTTGACATCAAAAGCAGTGTGAGTGTGTGTGTGTGTGTGTGTGTGTGCGCGCGCGCGCGTGTGTGTGGGTGCATGGGTGCATGCATGTGTGCATATGTGCGTGCGTGTGTGTGTGCATGTGCAAGTATGTGTGTGTGTGTGTGTGTGTGTGTGTATGTGTGTGTGTGTGTTTGTGTGTGTGTGTGTATTTAGTGTGTATGTGTGTGGTCTAAACAAGTGTGTGTGTGTGTGTGTGTATGTGTGTTTCGTGTGTATGTATGTGTATATGTGTTAAGTGTGTATGTGTATGTGTGGTCTTAACGTGTGTGTATGCATGTGCATGTGTGTGTGTGTGTGTGTGCGAGAAAGAGAGAGCAGGTACTCGTATGACCAAAACTGCATGTATGTGTGTGTGTGTGTGTGTGTGTGTGTGTGTGTGTGTGTCTGCAAAAGTATACATGTGTTATAGATAGCAGAGGGCTCGTTTTTGTTTCAAACTTCCCTGCAGCCCTTAGCTGCATTCCTCCTATGCTGCTAATTCATGTCAGAGGTCAGGCAGAAGGCCCACTGTTGCCATCATTCCTCCTATGCCGCTAATTCATGTCAGAGGTCAGGCAGAAGACCCACTGTTGCCATCATTCCTCCTATGCCGCTAATTCATGTCAGAGGTCAGGCAGAAGACCAACTGTTGCCATCATTCCTCCTTTGCTGCTAATTCATGTCAGAGGTCAGGCAGAAGACCCACTGTTGCCATCATTCCTCCTATGCTGCTAATTCATGTCAGAGGTCAGGCAGAAGACCAACTGTTGCCATCATTCCTCCTTTGCTGCTAATTCATGTCAGAGGTCAGGCAGAAGACCAACTGTTGCCATCATTCCTCCTTTGCTGCTAATTCATGTCAGAGGTCAGGCAGAAGACCCACTGTTGCCATCATTCCTCCTATGCCACTAATTCATGTCAGAGGTCAGGCAGAAGACCAACTGTTGCCATCATTCCTCCTATGCCGCTAATTCATGTCAGAGGTCAGGCAGAAGACCAACTGTTGCCATCATTCCTCCTTTGCCGCTAATTCATGTCAGAGGTCAGGCAGAAGACCTACTGTTGCCATCATAGAAGGCTCTGAATTGCATGCATGCATCCATCTATCCATCCGTCTTCTTACCTACTACCTACATGCACTAACACTCTGGATCAGTTGTGAACACATGCATATATACACCCACCCCCCACCCTCCAAAAAACACACACACCCACACCCAAATACACTGCTCCATATGTATTCTTGTACACACACACACACGCACACACATACGCACACACACACACACACACAATCATCACAGAAAAATATGACAAACACATACAAGCAGAAACACATGCCCACATATACATTAACATGGTACTGACAGGAAGACGAGGACCACAGACCCAGTGTTCTGTCTTCTTCTCAGGTATGTCAGTGTCAGCTATAACCAGTGTCATTTCAACACACAGTATCACGGCCAACAGAAGCTGAACTATGTTAACAGTGGACACCCCTCGCACATGCATCATGCGCAACAACTGTCGCTGTTCTTGCTTCTTCGCCACAACTCTCGCTGTTCTTGCTTCTGCGTTCAGCTGCTTGGACAGGGTTGAAAAATTCTCTGATTTTTTCTGTGTTTTGTCCCTCAGGTCAAAACTACAATCTGATCAGCAGACAGGATGATTTACCTGGAACAGAGTTAGCTCTCAAGTGTCGCTTTGATTGGTGAAGTTTTCGATGTGGAAGCGTTCTTTTCCTTTATGTGGATTTTCATTTGGAATGGTTGAAAATTACAGCGGCATCAGTGGTGATGAAAACTCCGTGCTAACGATGACAAGGTGTATCATCACTGATACCAGAAGGCCGGTGGAAGGGGCGCCATGGCAACTGCATGGTCAGAGAGGGACCCCCATACCCCTCTGCCCTCAGTCCGGCAAAGCCGCATGGTGGGCTCAGTGGTCCAAGGCGTCAGATCCTGTCCTCAAGTTCAAGGTCTGATTCTCACTGCTGGACACAGCTAAGCTGGAAGAGACTGCCTCTTTCAGGTCACCTTCTGGCCAGATTCCAACCCCCTCGTAGTTCTGGAGACGGTTTGAGGATCCATGCAATGAATGCCTGCAGTAAGAAATCTGGCACACATGTTAAAACCCCTTCCATCTTTCAGAAGAAGGTAGGCCAATGTTTGCAAAGTAGGCCAATGTTTGCAAAGTAGGCCAATGTTTGCAATGGAGGCCAATGTTTGCAAAGTAGGCCAATGTTTTGCAAAGGAGGCCAATGTTTTGCAAAGGAGGCCAATGTTTGCAAAGGAGGCCAATGTTTGCAAAAGAGGCCAATGTTCTGCAAAGTAGGCCAATGTTCTGCAAAGTAGGCCAATGTTCTGCAAAGTAGGCCAATGTTTGCTGGCGAAACAGAAACAACACACATGCACACTGGTGTCACCTAGACATCCATGCAGGCAGAATGTGGCTGCCTTCAATGGTGGAATAAAAAAAACGGTCGTGTTTGCAAAAATCCCACTGATGGCGAACCTCGGAAATGAAGAGAACGCGTCCCCACGACTGGGTACTGAGGTGTTCTCACCAGTCATGTCCTTCACACTGTCCATCTAGGACCACTTCAGCTTCACCCCACCACATTGGCCCTCCACTCTGTCCTGCAAGACTGTCTTGGACAGGGATGCTGGGCAATTCCACACACACAACAAAACATACACTGTCAAAACACACACACACACACAGACAGACACACACATACCCACAGCAGAGACACACACACCACACACACACACACACACACACACACACACACACACACACAGACGGACGGATGGACACACTGAACGCTGCATAGACTGACTGTGTGGGCCGAGGCAGACAGAGGCGTGCGCTGCACAGGGGTGCGTTTGTTGACGCGGTTGTCCCACAAGACGATCTGCCCGGAGTATGTCCCTCCCAGCACAAGGTTGGGGTGGAACTTGGCGAAACAGCTGGACATCACCGGGGACTGCACCCACACACACACATACATCACGCATCACACACACGCACGCACACACACGCACACACATGCATCACACACACACGCACATGCACACACACACATACATACATACAAACACACACACACACACACACGTATGCATATGAGGATACAAGACATCTCCACTTTAATCTCTAATGAACAGTGTTGGGAAAAGCTTGTACAAGAAAAACCCCCACTTTTGCTTACAAAAACAACACAACATAAAAAAAAATTAAAAAAAGCCCCCCCCCCCCCCCCATCCAAACCTAAATTACAGCATTACTGAAAAAAGGCACAAATGTAAACAAATGCATAAAACAATGAGTGCAAAGTTATCCTTCTTTCACACGCACCATACAAAACACAAAGCAACTTTTCGACAAATATGCCCTCTTTGGACTTGAAAAGACCGACAAAAAAAGCGCATGAAACGGTACCAGGTTACAACCAGCAGGAGAATGACATCTGTCTATAAATGCTTTCGTGTAGCGTCAACATCAACTTATGACTGGTTTCTCCATACGATGTGCATGACAGTACATTTGATAACAACATCAAGTGTGCATGAAGATACTCCTTTTCCCTTGCTGCGTCTGCAAACACACTGTGCTTTTCATAACTGTCACTCAGATTCACACACACAAACATAAACACACAATTTCATGGACTAAAATTAATTTGATGGTGAAATTACAGAACTTACATGCTTCTTTTTTTAAATCATAAAGCCGTGCGTGTGAGGGTGCTTGCGTGTGCGTGCGTGCATGTGTGAGTGTATGTGTGAATGCGAGCCACATGCGCACTGCATGCATGCACACGTATAGGTGCTTGCACATGTGTGCGCATGTCTGCACTGTGTACATACATCAAGTGTGTCCACGAGAGCCTAGGCTCATTCAGCTTCTAAGCTTGTACTAAGCTTTTCACTTTCCCAGCAAATCTTCAGACCTGTAAACCTGGTCCACCTCCTTTAAACCTTCTAACTACTGTTCGCCCTGTTCTGCCTATCAGCCAATACCACTGAACTACTCTCTGTCCTACTCCAGCTTTTGAGGCTGATCCTGCGCTCTTGTTTCCTTACCTTCTTTGCGCAGGTGTGGAGGCTTTGAGAGTTCAAACGTACCTCTTGAACACGTCTCAAAGTGGCCATCTTTAGCAAAGCGCTTTGACTCGAGCCAAGAATGTTCCGAACATTATCGAGCGTGCTTTTCAATAAAAGTGACAGGGAACTAGCATCTGACACAGTTGCATTCCCCTGGTGCCACTGACTGGCCAACACCAGCTCAGAAACCTGTGCAGACCATGCTGTGGGTGTGTCTGCACTTGCTTCAAACGTCACAGTGTGAGACAAGCTGGAGGTGTGAACCTGGTGTCAATGCTGTGGATGGATTCTCGATTTTCAGACACTGAGTAAGTGACAACAAGTGATCAGCTATAAACCTCAACAACACAAATAAAACAGACACAGACACAACAAACTATATTCAGTACTGGATTTGTACATAAAGCTTGGCATGATTAAGACCTGTATATTTGAAAAAAAAATTTCTTTAAGTACTGCAGTTTCATCAAGGTTTGTCTGGCGCTATAGAGATTTACAATGGAAATAACAGGTAACACGACCGTTAATGATAAGATAAGATAATGTTGCTTATAGCCCAGCCGACCGCAAGGGGCCACATCAGGGCTGTGACCGTTAATGAAATGTTAAAACTGAATCCACTAGGTAAACAGAACTTAGGTTTGCCGCAGCTGTTAAGATGTTACACACGAGCAGCAGAGACGGTGCCTACACCAAGCTGTAGCTAACAGCCGTACCTGGCAGTGGAAGATGTACTCGGGGGTGTCCTTCTTGTACCTGATGTTCCAGATCAGCGCCACACCGTCTGGTACGTTGGTGGCGTCCTCGTTGGCGCTGTATGATGCTAGCAGCAGTTCTGGATGCTGCACACATATACACCATCAAAGCAGACGGTCACCAGGCTGGAACACATTCTCCACATTCCACGCATTTCATTGGTAAAGGTAGATCAATCTGTACCACAGAAATGGAGGGTATGGACAGGGGTGGGGGTGAGGAAGTATGGGTGGTGGATACAGAGAGATGATGTTGGGCATGGGTGGAGGGTAGTTTCTACAACTCCCTGCAATTTCCCCTCAGCCCCCCCCCCCCCCCCCCCCCACCTCCCATCGCCACCCCCCACCTCCCCTCCCACCCACCTCCTCCCTTCCTCCTAAACCACGGCTGGCAGGTGCAGCACCCACCCAGAAAAGTTCAGGGAGATAGGGGGGAGAGGGTCAGATGAGATGGAAATTCCCCCCAAAATGAAATACCTGTAAACCTTAAAGAGCATTTTCCGCCCTCAGTCACTCCGTTTTGAAACTTAACGAGCAAATTCCTGTTAAGTCAAAAATAACTTTTTCATTGAAGACAACAACACACACACACACACACTGTACACAACGTGCACTGTACGCCATATCCTTCCTTCCCTCAATCCCATGTTCCTTTTGGGTGATGACCCATTCTGTATTTGATCTGAGGTGAAAAGATTAGAAACAGCCCTCCCCCTTCCAGTCCTGCCCCCCACCCCCCACTTCTTCTTTTTTTTTTTTTTTTTTTTTTTTGGTGGGGGGCTGATGAGATGCCAGTTAACCTTATCCAACAACACATTCAATCCTCTTCCTCCCTCCCTCCCTCCCCTTGCAGACACTCCCTCCCCCCCTCCCCCCTCCCCTCCCTCATGCTCCTGACCTGTGAGGACCAGTCCAGGCTGGTGATGATGCGATGCTTGGACCACTTGTCGTCGAAGAAATCGCGGTTCTGCTTCAGCCTCTCCCCAGCCATCGCCTCTCTGCCACACCATGCACATCAGATTCATACACCACTTCCCCGTAAATAGTCCACAATCCATACACCACTTCCCCGATAAACAGCCCATAATCCATACTACACCACTTCCCCATAAAAAGTCCACAATTCATACACCACTTCCCCATAAATAGTCCCACAATCCATAATACACCACTTCCCCAATAAACAGTCCATAATTCATACACCACTTCCCCATAAATAGTCCACAATTCATACACCACTTCCCCATAAGTAGTCCACAATTCATGCACCACTTCCCCATAAATAGTCCACAATTCATACACCACTTCCCCAATAAACAGTCCATAATTCATACTACATCACTTCCCCATAAATAGTCCACAGTTCATACACCACTTGCCCATAAATAGTTCACAATTCATACACCACTTCCCCATTAATAGTCCACAATTCATACACCACTTCCCCAATAAACAGTCCATAATTCATACCACACCACTTCCCCATAAATAGTCCACAATTCATACACCACTTCACCTATAAACAGTCCATAATTCATACATCACTTCCCCATAAATAGTCCACAATTCATACACCACTTCCCCATAAATAGTCCACAATTCATACACCACTTCCCCATAAATAGTCCACAATTCATACCACCACTTCCCCATAAATAGTCCACAATTCATACACCACATTCCAATAAATGGTCCTTGATTAATACACCACTTCCCAATGAACAGGCCATAATTCATTCACCACTTCCCAATAAATGGTCCACAATTCATACACCACTTTCTAATAAACAGTCCATAACTCATTCACCACTTCCCAATAAATGGTCCACAATTCATACACCACTTCCTAATAAACAGTCCACAATTCATACATAACTTCCTAATAAACAGTCCATAATTCATACACCACTTCCCAGTAAATGATCCACAATTCATACACCACTTCCCAATAAACGGTCCACAATTCAGACACCGCTTCCCTATAAACAGTCCACAATTCATACACCACTTCCCAATAAACGGTGCTTGATTCATACACCACTTCCCAATAAACAGTCCATAATTCATACACCACTTCCCAATAATTAGTCCATACCTTATTAACTACTTCCCAATAAACAGTCCATAGCTTTGAAAACTTGTTTTTCTGGAATACTTCTTTCTCTATACTAGAGTGACCTCCCATAAAGATTTCCTCCCTTTGATCCACAGTGACTGGGCTTGCTTCTGGGCTGTTGCTATTGAGGTTGCCTTGAGAACATCTAAGGCAAATGGGCAACCGCAATTTTCTGTTTCCAAAATAACATCTCTCCTCACTGATAAAACAGCAAAGAAATGCTGTGAAAATTACAGGAAAATTCTTAATCCGACAAAACTTATATACTGAAGGAATTTTTGGGATTTTTTTTTTCATTTATGTGATAACCCTTCTTTCATAATCCAGTTATGCCACTGGCTGTTGATGTCGCTGTACAGACCATGGGATCAACAAACACCACTGGTCGAAGGCACTAAGACCTCTGCTTCACCCACTTCTGATTCACTTTATTCGTCTGAAACGTCCTCCTCACCATCATCATGACGGCTGTCTATCTAGGTGACAGGTCAAGCACTTGCATGATACATGACTCCTCACAAGACAGACTGTATTTTCTTGCCACCTTCCCCCCCCCTCCCAAAGGGCCGCACCGACTGCATGCCAAACACGGAAGAATATTTTTCTAACTATGGAAATATGAGCAGGTTTGATAGCCTTTACTGGCAAATCTGCCACAACTCTTCCCGTCGACAAGAGGTTGCAAGCATGAAACAACCATTGCTGCTTTCTATCGTAGCTGTGTCAGAGACTTCGTTGGTACGGAAATTTGTCTTTGTCTATTACTAAACTGACCACCCGATTGTCGCCTGTCTTCTGACCAACCCATAGTAATGACGTTCCGAAAGTCATTACAGACAGCATGAACACATAAACACACACATACACATACAAACACACACATAAACACACACACACACATACAGATACACACACATACATATTGTGCAAGCTCATAACCCAATCATGGAGTTCTTTCATGCACAATCAAACGTGAACACAATGTCTCCACACATTTCTCACACACAATACACACACACACACACACACTCTGATAAGCACTCATTCTTTGTGCATGAAGATGTTCAAACTAACATTTATGAACGGCAGAGGAGCCACATTCCTCAAGGACGGGAATGGGGAAGGAAGAGGAGGAGGGAGACGAAGGAGGGTCAGAGTGGACGGAAGCGGGTGAAAAGAATTAAAACCTGAGGAGGAGAGGCAGAGAGAGGCGGATGAGGGAGAGGCAGACAAAAAGAGCGTGCAACCAAGCAATCAATGGTGTCAGTAGTAGGCCCAGTCGATGGCGTCTGCACGCTGGACCAGAACAGGCACCAGTGAACACCGCAAAACTCCACAGCGGCGCAGAGTCTCCCCTGGCAAGCTGCTCTGTAGCCATCCGTCCTCAATGACTCAGAATGGACCACCGGTGCAGAGCCTGCCACCAGGACCAGCCAGGTGTGGCTGTGTGTATCAGGGAGATGGCGGAATGAACGCAGCAGAAACGATGTCATCGAGAGCCACACCGAAGATGAAACAGTCATCGTAAAAACCAAACCAAACCAAACAGCATGAGAGAGAGAGAGAGAGAGAGAGGGGCAAAAGATGAATACGAAAAAGACAATCTGACAGACACAGACAAACACACTCACAGAAGGGATGAGAAGGGATAAGAAAGAGTAGATGGAGAGAGGAAGTGTGGTGGTGGGGGGGGGGGGGGGGGGGGGGGGGGGGGGGGGCAGAGGGCATGCAGGGGTGGGGGTGGGGGGTAGGGGAGGGAAAGAAACCAACTGTTTCACTCACTCATCTTTGCTGGACCCCTCCTTGCCCGAGTAGTCCACAAATATGTCGACGTCCTCGGCCAGAGCTCTCTCCATGACGCGCGACGTGGTGTCGAAGAACTTCTGGAAGCCTTCCGACATCATGATCTGCTTCCTCTCCTCTTCGCTCAGCTCCCGAAGGGCCGCTGCATCATCACAGTATCAATCAGCCAATCAGTTAGCATTTCGCTCAGCTCCCGAAGGGCCGCTGCATCATCACAGTATCAATCAGCCAATCAGTTAGCACTTCGCTCAGCTCCCGAAGGGCCACTGCATCATCACAGTATCAATCAGCCAATCAGTTAGCAGCATGACAATACTGACTAATCAATTAGCAGCATTACAGTATTAATCCATAGCATTGGTAGCATGACAATATTACAAAGTCAATCAATCAATTAGCAGCATTACAATGTTATTCAATCAATCAATAGCACATTAACATACTAATCAATCAATCAATTAACAAACTTATTTATCTGTTGGGTCTATACGATCACTTGATAAATCATGTCCTGTAGTTTTTGCTTATTTATTCATCTCTCCATCGATATGCTCATGAACGAGCTTATTCAATCCACACGAGCATTATGAACACATTCAGATGCACACGCCTACTGATAAGTCAAACACTATTAAACACAAATTGGTTTTTAAATGTCTCAAATGCCTCGTACGACTTGAGGTGAAGCGATGTTACACTGAAGACCTACGCACACACACACACACACACAAAAAAACCCACAGAAAAGCTTCTGTCACCAGACTTGTGCTCTCCACTCCCGCTGTTGAGGGGGGGAGTGGGTGGTGGTTCTCATCTAAAACATTCTTTTAAAAAAGAGGTGTACTTTGGCAAAATCTGTACTTTTGATCTTTTTTACAATTGACTTCACTAAAAATTGAAGAGAACTTTGGTTTGTGTATTATTTCATAAGTACTCTTACAGCATGATAGTTTTAAAACTGACATCTGTTCTTAACAATAAAGTAAACAAACAAAACAAAACAAAAAACCAAGAGAAAAACGAGCAGCCACATCCACGGTCAATGTTTGTTGACTGTCAGTACACTTCCCAATGTCAGTGTCAGGTGTATTTTCAGGCAATGTGGTGCATAGGTTTTTTTTTTTTTTTTTAATGAAATGGTGTTCTACAAAACAGAGTACATCAGTGTACAGTCTGTGCTATGTTTACATCTGGTTAATTTTTGTACCCTTCGTTATTGTAGAACTATTTAAAAAGGAAAAGATAATCATCTCACCCTGTTCAGAGGAACAGCATTGTATGTTATCTGCATAGTCTACACAGAAAAGCAAACATACAAACAAACAAAAAGATACACACAAAAAACTGACCCCCATGAAGTTTACACTGAGTTCTATTCCTCAAAAAATGATATAATTTCCCAGTCAGTGCTCTGGTATGCAAACAGCAACAGCCAAATTAACAAACAAACAAAAAAAATCCATACACAACCCACAACTGGTTGATCAGCCAGAAGAAAATCACAGTGAAAACGGGGAAAAAATAAGTAACAGTTTCAAAAGATTTAACCATCATTTGTTTGGCACTCTACAAGAATGATGTGGTTGTTACGGAAAAGTCGTACCAAAAGGTCACTGAAAGGTCAAATCGAACAAACTTCAAAACATTCATTGCTCTTTAACTGTTCACACTTCTTCAGAATGCATGTTTCATCTTGAAAGGTAAGTGAAACGAAATACTTCTGACACACAACTTGACTCACGTTTCTTTTCCTCTTTCTGCTGTTCTTCCTGGGTCGTCGCCGGGGCAACCAGCTCCACGTGGGGCATTTTGTGGCTGTGACCATGACCCCTGAAATGGGCCCCCGCCCCCTCCATCTCCATGAAGTCCAGGTCAGCATCCTCATCTGAGCGACAGCCAAACACCAGGAACCAACATGGTGAGATAGGCTGTTCCATTTTTTTCCCTTTTTTTTTTTTTTTTTTTCGCTTTTGTCTTTTTTCTTTTCACAATATTGTGCATTTCTTTCTCTCTCTCTCTCTCTTTCTCTCTCTCTCTCTTTCACTCTCTCTCTCTCTCTCTCTGTCACTGTCTTTCTCAGATAAAATAATTCTGAAGGTTCTGTACAAGCTGTGCACAGGCAGTCAACATCAAAGTCTTCGCTTACCATTTATGCAGCATATTATAAACTTATAAGAATAAGAATATAAACGTTTCTTTGAATGCTATCTGATGAACGAAGGCCACTCCAGCTCTGGAGAACAAGTATCACAACATGTCCCAAACTCTTATTCATGCATGTTTCGTTACATAACTAGATGTTAAGTCTAACAGCAATCCCCCCAATTCTAAATACAGAAATACAGATAAATAAACATTGGGGGGGGGGGGGGGGGGGGGAGGAAAGACAAATCCAAAACAAACATGAAAGTGATGACAAAAGCGTGCTGACAAAAAAAAAAGGCCTGTAGACAATTAAGTATGCATGCATCATGACATGGGGGTCACACAAAAGGCACATCATTTACATCTGCAATATGTTTGTGGCACTATAAACATCCAGAGGCATAGACAAACAAATTTCTTGCTTATCAAGTTACAGAATAACATCAATAATCTCCTTGGGCACAAAGTACATTTATTTTCCAACTGCTTGAAATGAGAAGGAAACTGGGATATGGGAGTAAAAAAACCAGGGATATGGAAATAAAAACAATCTACATTTCCACAGTCCCCCCCCCCCCCCCCCCCCCACACACACACACACACACACACACACACACACACACACACACTCTTTCTGGTTTTGTCTGTTGGTTCTCATGTTAAACATTTTATCATAAACCATTTTTAGTAAATCATGATTTCAAGGTAATGAGATATGGAAAATAAAAACCAACGGATGAAACATTCCGATTTTCACAGGCATCTGCATTTGTTTTGTGTCTGTCAATGGATGAAACATTCAGATTGTCACAGGCATCTGCATGCTGTTTTGTGTCTGTTTCTTGTTGTTTTTACACTGCCCCACAAGCCGTCAAAGAAGACATGCAGACAGACCACGGCGGTGACACTGCCTGTGTGACCTTTTGTCTTACAAAGCCTCTCACTGTACACCATCCAACTGTTGGATTCAAGCATACCTCTCCCTTTCCTTCAAAGTACTGATCTGAGCAATTTTTGTTGTTGTTGTTGCAAATATGAGGGCTGTTTCAAAAGTTGCAGCCTCACTATGAAACGACCGTCAGAGCAGAATTAAACCTGGTTTGTTTTCACCATGATCACATCCTCTCTTCCCCACTTTACACACATCACCACCAAGCACTGCAGTGCCCGAGAGCAAAAAAAGAAAAAAATAATGCCTCGCAAGCTCAAGAACGCATCTGTCGCATCAGCGACATTGCTATCACATGCAGAATGCCTCACAGCCCTTTGTGTTGTTTTAGGTAAGCTAAGGTAATGTTGCTTATAGCCCAGCCGACCGCAAAGGGCCATATCAGACACCACGTTAAAATCAACTCACAAGTCATCAAAAAAAAAAAAAAAAACCCAATAAACAACCTTTCACACATCTCTTTAAAATACATCTTCTAAAAGCGTACCAGAAACTTCGTTAAAAATCTTTCTTCCATAAAATCTTAGATCAGATGAAAAATGTTAATCTCTTTCAGAAACTCAAAGATCAGGTCAGGTGGGACATCTCTGAACAGGGTTTTCACTGACTCTGCTGTAAAGTGTTTATGTCTCACATCAAGCAAGTCCCAACAATCTAAAAGAATAGGTCTCACTGTGAGAGGAACATGACAAAGAATGCACCACGGAGCTTCTTCACCTTTTAAAAGATAAGAATGGGCATAAAACGAGTGGCCTGTGTGCAAGCGGCACAGGACAGCTGCCCCAGGAACATGGTAAAAACTCCTTCAGGTCTGGGCGGATTTCAAATAGTTTGTTATCCGTCTGCAAGGTCCATTCCTCTTGCCAGAGGTCTTTGACATAATCATTAACTTTGGGTTTTTGATCTGTGTACAGGACAGACATGTTAGACAGTTTCCCTGTTGTGGCATTCTTGGCCAAATGTGTTGTTTTAGACTTGGACACAATTGGTCAGAGGGAACCAGACCTGAAGGGGGTCACGGGTGATCGAGGAGTTCCAAGCTGCAGTCAAGAACTGCTGACATGGCGACAACTGATTTGTGCACATGTGCACTGCCTTGTTGGTAAGGTAATGTTGCTTATAGCCCAGCCGACAGCAAAGGGCCATATCAGGGCTGTCACCGCGTTGACGTGAACCCACACTGTCTTGTTGACATACCATTCCTCTGGTCAGCGGTAGTAGGTAGATCATTGTATATTGCTGATGATATCATAACTATTAAGATGTCAGACATGAAAATTTGTGAGACATCTGTTAAAGTCATTTGCAAATGTGAGCAATAGCTCCAGCTAACATCCTTCACCTGGAGGCTATCAACTTTCAAAACCACCCTTATACCAAAGAACGACACCCAGATTAACTTCATCGCCTGTGAACACATCACACATGCGTCTGGTGCCATCTCATTCTAACACTGCAGGTAAATTCACTACACATTCTATCTATCCTTTTGTTTGTTTGTTTGTTTTTATCCTATCTATTACCAATTTGTTATTTATCTTGAGGCTTTATTTTTCAAACCAAGGTCGTGTCCCCAACTCTGTTCCACTGTTCCACATGACTGGTTACAGGCCTGGAATATTTCTCAGACAGAAACATGAGGGCTTACTTCCACCAGCTCTTTCATCAGAAACAAAGTGCCTTTGCTCATGAGCATCCCCTGTCAGCCTAGTTTGTGGCTATTTTCAAGGTCAACGTTCCAAGCACTCTGCAGACTGTTTGGGAAAACGCACAAGTACCCCCACAGACTGCTTCCAAGTCTGCATACATTTTCACTCGTTCATTCATCTCCAAGTTTCAATATGTGTACGTGGTGTAGAATCAAACACACTCCTTTGTCAGATCAGTTTTTTTTAACAAGGCTCAGCTGTTTCTGTCAATTAACGGAGATTCAATTTACTGATGACCTCATTCAGAAAACTGCTCATGTTACAAACAGAATGGCTGAAATGGGTTATGATAGGAATTTTGAGTATGTACGGACGAAAAGGCAGCATTTGGTAACCTTTTTTTGGACACTGCATTATGACGGGCTCTGGTGACTGACTTCTGACCTGCTAGCGCACCATGGATTACATTCACAGTGGAGATGACCATTTTTGGTGGTGGTTTTTTTTTGACTGAGTGCAACAAATGATGATAGAAACTGTACTCAGAACAGACGGGTGCAGAACTCATGAACATACTACAACAGACTTACCTACTTTTCATACAGTCTGACCCCCCCCCCCCCCGCCCCCCCCACGACACTCCTCCTCCTGTCTTTCCGTTCATGTCTCTCTTTAGTACTGACACTGAAATTCTAACAGAATGAGTTTTCTGTAAAATCTTCTCCGCAAATATCGTTCTGCCATGGGATCTATAACATCATCATCTGCTATTTACATACATGCACAAAACAGAAAAAAAAAGCATTCTTTTTCGGAGCCTGTTTTAGCTCCTTGCTATAGTTTTAAGGGTATGGTGTAAAACGGCTGTTGTGTGAAACGGCTGTTGTGTGAAGAGACAGGGGTGGGAGTGAACAGCAGACATGGAGATGATACTGTGCATCAGGAAACAACAAACAATTCTGCTTTGGTCTTAAAAACCTCCCCCCCACCCCTTCCCCACTTTTTTTTTTTCCCCAGACAGCTACACAACATAGTAAATAAGTTTTCACAGTTTATACAGTTGTTCCTAAGTTTCACCTTGTTCCAGCTCAGTGTTGGCAAACAAATCTTAACAGTGACATCTCTGAGCCCGACACGCCTCATGCTGCGATAATGCTCGCGACATGTCGTTAAACAGCAATGTCCCCTTTGCAAGCACTATAGCCGCAAGTGTCAAAAAAAGTTAGGGTTAAGGTTTAAGTCCCATAACCACCTACAAGGTTAGTGTTAAAGTCTCATAACGCGACAGCTGTTGAGGTAGTGAACGAAGTATCAGAGAGATTCATTGTGTCTTGAGGCATGGCTTGCTGAAAGGCAGCATCCATTCCTCTCCTTCTGCCGCCTTTCACCTTCACTGAACAGAGTCAGGAACCCACTTTGGGGGACAGAGAGGGTTTTCAAGCCGACAAAAAAAAAAAAAAATAAATAAATTAAAAAAAAAATCCGACCCCCATGAGTGGTGCAAACTCATCATCCAACATGTCATAGCATGACACGTTGACAAACGTAATGGAGAACGCCATCCACTGTGACACCACCTGTGTACATGCAGACTGTGTGTGTGTGTGTGTGTGTGTGTGTGTGTGTGTGTGTGTGTGTGTGTGTGTGTGTGTTTTCTGGAACACTTTTTCTATTAATTACTTAACCTCCCAATCAAGATGTCCCTCACCCTGATCCTTTAAAGACTATTAAAAAAAAAAAACCAACTTAGTCACTTATCTTACTTCGCCTGTTACTAGATTTCCCCCTAAAGGAAGACTTCCTTTCAACAAAAATTGTTTTTTAACATTTTTCTCTTCCTCTACTATGAGACAACATGCACGCAAATCGGTATGCAAAAAACGGTGACACAGCTCACAACAAGGCCTACGACACGGTGGGTTCACACACCATTCTGTTTTTAAAATACAGCCCATCTCAAAAGCCAATGATAACTTTAAAAAAAAAAGAAAAAGAAAAAAAAAGGAAAAAAAAAAAAGTCCTGCCCAAATAACACAAACTCAAATTGACAATGCAGACCACAAAACAACAACACTTCTTTATCATTTGTTCTGAAAATGAAGTAAATGACCACAGATAGAAGCAAAGAGTGCCAGATGACAAGGGTATAGAGCCCCCCCCCCCCCCCCCCCCCCCCCCCAATCCCATCTCTGCTCCTGCCTCCCATTTCAGTTTTAGTTGTTATATAGCTGAACTAACACTAAGCTGTCATCTCTCTCTCTCTCTCTCTCTCTCTCTCTCTCTCTCTAAGCACAAGCCATGATGATCTGTCTCCAAAATGTGCAAGTCCTGTAACACATGACTAGACTGTGTGTACAGACCCTTGAGAGTTCTCAAGACAGTTAAGAGAGAGAGAGAGAGAGAGAGAGAGAGAGAAAGAAGGGGGGGGGGGGCTGAGGTTGGGGAGACAGACAGCGAGCAAGCAAGCCAAGAGAGAGAGAGAGAGAGAGAGAAGAGGAGAGAGAGAGAGAGAGAGAGAGAGAGAGAGAGGAAACAACCATATTAAGGAAGTAAGACAGAGGGCAATATGGAGAGAGAAAAGGAAAACAGAGAGGAGAGGGGAGGAAGGAGGGGGGGGGGAGGAGGGAGAGGAGGGGGGGGGGGGGGAGGAGGGGGATGGGGGGGGGGGAGGAGGAGTGGGGGGGAGAGAAAAGAAGGGGGAGAGAGAAACAGGAGAGGGGGAGAGGGAGAGAGAAGAGAGGAGAGAGAGAGAGAGAGAGAGAGAGAGAACACACACACACACACACACACACACACAAAACACACACACACACACAACCACGGTGGGGAGGGGGAGAGAAAAGAGAGAGAGAGAGAGAGGAGAGAGAGAGAGAGAGAGAGAGAGAGAGAGAGACACTCTGACAATTTGATATTCTATTGTCATTACCAAAGATGTATTTTGACAAGGGAGGAGGGGGTAACAGAGCAATATAACATTTCCCTCTTCCTTTTCTTGCAAACAAATAGTACCCAGTGTGTATCAAATAAAAAAAATCATAACATTTCCTTATGTCCTCACACGCAGGAGTAATACAGTAAGGTTTAAAAAGAAAAAAAACAAGTCATTAGACTGACTAGACCATCCACTCAATCAAATGATGACATTGTATCTTACTGATATTATTCATTCATATCTCTCTTATAATGCAGTATCTTAAATTTGATTATCCCTCATCTGTCTATTTTCAATGCTTCCGCAATGAATTTCACAACTGATTTAATTACAAGTTCATCATCTGATGATAACACGACAGCGACATCTTGTCTTTTCGCTATATCTAACTGGAAAAATGAACAATTTGTTCGCACTTCATTATAAGCAGTACAGTAGAACAGAAAGTATCCTTCGTCGTCAATAATGTGTCTACATGCAGGACATGGTGATTCTGTGGATGTTTCACATTCAAACCATCTTTGTTCGCATTAAAATGTAAAGTCCTCAACCTGAATCTTGTGTAATTTATTCTGTGCCATTTATCTCCTACTTCATTGAGAAACTTTTCAGAATGAAACACACTTTTAAATGAGAAAAACCAGCGATATTTTTCTTTACTTTCCATATCTGAGTGCCAATTCTGTTTAAAAGAACAAATAAGCCTGTCTTTAAATTCCGCAATGAACTGTTGCTCATTTCCTACTTCCTGGGTCATCCACACTATTCCAAAACCCTGTTCTGAAAGGACTTTCTTTACTTTATAAGCCCAGTTTTGTTTACCTTTTTCCATTTCTAGAAGCATCATATCATTGGCTTGCCAGCTCAAAGGGGACTGGGGTAGCTTCAAGATCTTCAACCAGTACTTAACACATTTCACAAATGTACTGATATACAAAGGGTATCTGCCCATCTCTCCATGTAAAACAGTGCTGGATGAATGAATAGGTACATGAAGGAAACGCTTCATAGCATACATATGCTATATTTTCCATCTGCAAATTTTCATGTATGCCCCAAATTTCAGCTGCATATGCAAGAAGAGGCTTTATCTGTGCATCAAACATTTTCCAAAATATACCACAGTCTGTACAATTCAGCTTTCTTAGGGATTTCAGAATTTCAGTAGTACCGGTACCTTTTTTTTTCCTTTTCTGAGAGATTCTTCCCATACACAACAGAAAGTTAATCTTGTTGAAAATATCATTCCTATACATTTATATGAATTAACTACTTGAACATCTGCATTTCCATAAGACCATTTTTCATGCACTGACAGGTGGCCACCCATTCTAAAGACCACTATATTCGTCTGATCCAATTTAACTGATAAACATAAGCGAACTGCTTCTTCTTTCAATACATTTAGTTGATTTTGCACACCTACAACTGTTCTGGACAGAAGAACAACAGAAGAAGAAGAAGAAGAAGAGAGAGAGAGAGAGGGAGGGAGGGAGAGAGAGAGAGAGACAGACAGACAGAGAGAGAGAGAGAGAGAGAGAGAGAGAGACAGAGACAGAGACAGAGCTCTTAACACTCTCAAACTATGTCATTCTTCCTGTTCATAAGCCACGTCACTACTACACATGCTTACATGTTACAACACCCACAACAAAGAAAGAAAGACCGTCTTCAAACCTTTACAGCAATCAATCATAAATGACCACATGCCCATGAACAGCCGGTCATCACACTTACATGGGTCTGATTATACAGGACCACTAAAAGAAACAATAGAGAACAACAACAATAGCTATTGTTGATTTAAAGGAAGGACAAAAAAAAAAAAAAAAAAAAAAAGACAGAAAAACATAAACAAAAGCAATGACGCAGGTCTGAAATTGCTCATGTACAACCGACATTGGAGATTTACAGCAGACTTGGGGCATCTCATGCCACTTTAACATCGACTGGCCCTGATGATTTAAAACAGACATTGGACAACTTAAGGGCAGATATAACACCGGTGATTTAAAGCAGACTTAGATCACCTGATGCGGCTTGGGAAAAAAAAAACAAACACACACACACACACAAACACACACACACATCAGACATTGGTGATTCAAAGCATATTTTGGGCACCTGGTGCAGTTCAGAACAACTGCTACAGGGGGAAGGCACCCACACCTTGTTCTTGGAGGGGTGTATTTCTTATCAAAGACTCTCTTTTCCAGAAAACTGACAGGATTTGTAACATTTTCCCCATCTACACTTCCTCACTTTGCCTAGGAATCCTACTGGAATGGGAAAATAAACACAAGACACTGAAACAACACAATGTGTGTTCAGTGAATGCCAGGCCTAACATTCCAGTGCTGTCAAAGCAATTGGCCGGTACCCTTGATAGTACAGTCAGAAAACAACAGCTCATTACACCACATTTTCTGCCTCCCCCCCCCCCCCCCCCTTTTTTTTTTTCCCTACAGTCTTTGTCCAAAGACAACAAAAAGATAGTGTTTTTCAGGTCTGATTTACAATCTTCTAAACATGTGTGCTTTTTCAGCATTTTCTTGTTCTTTAATCACAACTAAATTATAAGCATATTCCCTGGCTGCTAATTTCAGCTGAAATCTTATTTTCTTATGCTTGCTGTCTTTCCGATGACTGAATATTATAAAAAAAAAAAAAAAGGTACTTGAGTCTTCAATGACTCTTCTAGTTTTACCCCCAACCTGTTCAAACCCTGAATGTCCTATTGATGGAAACTTCCCAGTTCTTCATAGCTTCCCATAAATATGGACGATTTGTCAGCATCTCAACATGAACAGCTAGGGCATGTGTGACAATGATGAAACTTTCAATGGTTAATCAGTCTTGTTGATCGATTTCATCAGGTAATGAATCAAAAAGTCCATCCCTCACACACAAACTAAAATGACAGAGAGAGAGAGAGGAGGGCTGAGAGAGAGAGAGAGAGAGAGAGAGAGAGAGAGAGAGAGACAGAGACAGAGACAGAGACAGAGACAGACAGAGACAGGATAGGGAAGGTGGGGGATCATTCCACCGATGGGTGAGCTAAACATCACCATTGGTACTTCTTGATACTGTGGAGCAAGTCTTAAACAATAAACAATACTGTGAAGGAGAGTTCACACAAACCCATTTGTCAGATAAATTCACAGCGATTTACAGACTACTTCAATGGCAGACATTCACATTTCAAGGACAATGAAGAAATGGATAGGCCAGCACTGCAGACCTCCAAACGAACAAACAAACTCTATCAATGTGCAGTTCTAGGCTACAGTCTGTGGTCCACATTTATAATTACTTCCCTTTCATTCTAATCAGGGTTTTTTTTCTTTTCATTTTTTTTTTTTTTTTTTTTTTTAGCAGTAACTAGGCAGAAATATTACAATTTCTGAAATGTTATTTGCCTTTCTTCATAAATACATTTGTTTAGGTTTGTTTTAGTCAACTGCTCCATCAATAACAAAAAATATGTTTTAAGATAATTTCCCACACAAAAACCCCTTCAATCACTGATGTTAAAAAATTCAAGGAAAGAAACTGTCCATGTTTAATTACTTGGACGACCCTCCCCCCCCCCCCCCCCCCCCCTCCCCAGTTTTATTTGCTGTGCATGATTTTGACTCCGAGGCTGTCGTTGTGCACACACTTATTTTCCTCATTTTGACCCAAATATTGTTTTTCTCATACTGCCTATGAAAATCTAATTTTGCATGATCTTACTTTAAAAAACTACAGTCAGTGCGTCATTGCCCTCCAAAGCAGGTTTTTCCCATAGCTTTTTGAGTCATTGTCCTGAAGGCAATACTCAGCTCTTCCATTGTCCAGGGGATTCAAGATTCTGATGAGAGATTGCTACACTCAACAAGGTTTGTAGATTTAAGAAAACGTCAGAACAACAGGTACACCAAACACACCAACTGTGAATGGGATGCACAAGTCTATGACAGCTGAACATTTACAGGAAAAACAAGAAATGAGGGGCAAGTGCAAGTCTTCTGTTCCTGACAGAGGTGGAGCAGCAACGACAACAAATAAACAGATAAAAACCTGCTACGATAACCAAAAAAAAAAGAACAACAGAGAAAATGACAGACACCTGTCTTGTGGAGAATGTAAACAAGCAAAAAAAACCCCCACAAAACCACGGCAGGAAACGAATGATGTTCTTGAAGGGAAGAGACAAGGCGTTGCTGTGTCATCTAATGTATGCGTTAACATCTACTGTACGCACATGTTCTGTTGCTTACTTCAAAGGATATGCCTTAACATCTACTGTACACACATGTTCTGTTGCTTACTTCAAAGGATATGCCTTAACATCTACTGTACACACATGTTCTGTTGCTTACTTCAAAGGATATGCCTTAACATCTACTGTACACACATGTTCTGTTGCTTACTTCAAAGGATATGCCTTAACATCTACTGTACACACATGTTCTGTTGCTTACTTCAAAGGATATGCCTTAACATCTACTGTATGCACAATGTTCTGTTGCTTACTTCAAAGGATATGCCTTAACATCTACTGTATGCACAATGTTCTGTTGCTTACTTCAAAGGATATGCCTTAACATCTACTGTACGCACATGTTCTGTTGCTTACTTCAAAGCATTTTCTTTTAACACAACACACAAATCAGTATGTACATCACTCACTTAAAAGTCGGTACAAAAGAGCATGAACCTATACAAACAACAACAACATTAAACCCAAACAAAAAAGTTTATGAAGAGACAGGGAATTCAATACCTATGCATGTACACTACACAACCTGGTGTCAGTCTAAACCAGAATAACTGATGTCACTGAAGACTGAAAAAAACTGCCTAACAACTGGTTTTCCTTTTGGATTCAAGCACCGTACAATTAACGGAAAAAAAGAAAGGAAAAAAAAAAGGCATGGTGCTCTCCCTCAAACTGCCTTCCACTTTCTTTGTCGGGGATTCATGCCCAAACCCACAGAGTTGGTACCTCAAGCTGGTTGGGAGCAGAACGCTGAATTGTCCTTGCTGACGTTGTTATCCTCCTCCTCTTCTTCTCTTTATGTTAAACATAATTTTCTGAACATTTAAAACCCCTCCAACCTTTTTTTCTTCTCTTAGAGGATGATGATCCTCCTCATCCCCACCCCCTCCTGTCTTTCCACAAAACTGCCCAAGAACATGCACATGGAAGCATCACAGACTTGACACCATCTAAAATGAACAGACGTGGTGCAGAAGAACAAAAACACATTGAGCTCCATACACACTGCTTGTGCGTGTGTGTGTACATCTATAACACAAATCAAACAAAACATAAAAACCGTTCAGATGTTTTAAACACTGCTTCAACTGATTCTAACACACTCACTCTCCTAGGAATGTGCTGAACATTATGTTGGGTCTAACTAACAACATTTTTCCTCACCTTTTAAAAAAACAACAAAAAACAAAAAACTTACCCCGCCTCATCCCTTTCCTCACAAATCTCACTGAAAGAAAAAAAACCCCTGACAATTCCTTATCCCCCCCCCCCCCCCACCTTGTCGTCCCATTCCCCCATCCCCTTACATCCTCTCTCTCCCACATTATGCATAACAGCAACGATTTTTACAACTGAGTACTACTCCCACAGTTTGAGACCGTCATGGGCCAGGAGGTTCAGCAATGACTGTAAGGGACCGTGGCACAGCGGTGAGCATCAGGGCCAGTGGCATGGCTGTCCCACCTTCAACACCCACCCCCCCTCCCCCCTTCTGTGGCTTACAGCAGTTGTGGAACCTTTCCTGCTCAGTCAACCTCTACCAGGAGTTCCTTGAACGTGATGTGGGGCTGGAAAGGGAAAGGCTTGGAACCCACACAGCCCAACTTCATCAACTTAACCGACACCTTTCTGGCTGTGCTGCTCAGTCTTCCTGACCAACACAGCAGGTGTCTGTCTCTCCCAGGCCTGACTGATGCTGGGAAACAGCATGAAAGGAAATGCAGGACACAGCCCTGGGATCTGGTCTCAGATGAGTGGTGTTCCACAGCATCATCTTCCATGACTGTCATTCACCAACAGTCACAGTGCTGTTCCACAGCATCATCTTCCATGACTGTCATTCACCAACAGTCACAGTGCTGTTCCACAGCATCATCTTCCATGACTGTCATTCACCAACAGTCGACCTATCAAATTCTGTGGTCTTTCATGCCCCTGCTCTCACAGTGGCCTCCCCTCCCTGTTTCCCAGAGCCAGGCCAGTGAGGAGAGAGAGAGTGTGTCAAATTTTTCATTTCAGCAAACTCATCGGGACTGTCACTGGACAGACTTGTCAAGGTCTCCTTCTCTACAGGGAGTTTCATTCACACAGGCTCTGTGACTCAAGCAGTTGCTGTCATCAGCACTTGAGCCATTGGGGTCAAAACCATCATCACTGACATTACTCAGCAGCAGTGCAGAGTCTCCCCTGGTGGGGTGCCTCATGACAATCCAGTACTGACAGCTCTGCATGGACTGCTGACACCAGACTGCCACAGATCCCTCCTGGATGTAGCTGTGTGTACAGGAGGTGGAACGTGCAGCATGGGAGCCATACCTCTACGGAGGGCACGGAAAAAAAGACGTCACCTCTAGCGCCCATCCGCACCTTTAAGCTCCCCCGCCCCAATACCCATCTCCCAGCATGGCTGAAAATATCATACTATGAACACTGGTTTATATCATTTCGCACCATGAGTGGAATGGAAAAGGAAAAGTGGTCGGCAAACTAACCCACAACCACTGGCACCCATCACAGACAAATATGGTAACTCAGTTCTGTAACTCTGTACTGAAGGAAGACCAACTTTTAAGTATTTGCTCACCTCAAGTCAAAAATATTTTAGGCTCAACAGATGACAAAAAGCCAACAAATACAACTAGTGTATGTTGTAACCAAAAAAAAACCAACAAAACAAAAAATCTTTTGAGGCAAACAGTTGGCACATGAATCCAGGTAAGCACAACAGTCTACTGTCCAATGAAATTTCTCACCCACGATAAATACATTATTTTGCATGGACAATGCAGTCTCTCTTCTCCTCGAGTGCAGAAACGTTGGACTAGTTTCCACAGGAAGATTATTACAGCTACATCTCAATTCAGAAAAAAAGAACAGACGTTTCTGGCAAAAAATGAGCTGAACAACTCTCGAAAAAAAGAAAAAGAAAAAGAAAATCAACAACAACAACAATAACAACGAATCTACCATTCATGAACACTCCACTGATGCACACAAGCTAGACCCAAAGTACCTCTCACACTCACACACACAAAAGCTGTCACACCAAAAAAAAATTTCAAAAGCAGCGGAGACCAAGAAACCATATAAACACTCAGAAGAGAAGGCAGGCCGAACACAAACAGAGGAGGGGTGGGTGATGGGGGGAGAACATCAGAAGAAAGCGCATCATCGTCATTTACCTTCATCATCGATAAACTCATCATCCCACTCCAGGTCATGAAAAACAAAGCGGTGTGCGTACCCGCAATATTTGGGCGAGCCTGAGCAGCGAACAGGAGAGAGAGAGAGAGAGAGCCAAGACAAAGGTTAGGCCACAGCCAACACACACCAACACTGACGCGTCTTGGTCACAGACAGACTCTAGTTTATAAAGAGAAAAAAAAATTCTACTCTTAAAATGGTTAACTGTCAAACACACACACACACTGCCATCTGAACCGATTCTTGACTGATTTACCAAAAAGAAAAGACCCCCCCCCCCCCCCCCCCCCCCCCCCCCCGAATAAAAAAAAAAAAAGCAAGCAACAACAAAAAAAACCCCAACCCAACCTTAAAAACATGGTTCCATTTTGGGGGGGATGGGTGATGGTGGAACAGTGCGAGGATGGGTGGGAGATCTTTAGTTGCATGAAATTTATATATATATATATATAACATCAAGGTACCCACCGAAACACTGTCTCAAGAATACTACAAAAACACCGTATCATGGTCACTCTTGTCGAAGAAGTGTCACTTTCACCCACCTTAACTTGCTTACAAAATTAAACTTAAAAAAAAAAAACCCCTAGAAAACCTACTCCAACACAACCTGGCAGAAGAGAGGGATGTTACTGTGGGCCAAGACCCAACACATCCAACTTGGATGGAGGAGAGATCCACAGCAAGGATCCAGAACAAAGGGCAGATCCTGCGTGGAATTGTTCAGCAAGATTGCACAACCTCAACTGAACCAGTTTGAACGACACATGAACCCAGCAAACTTTTCTTTTCTTTTTTTGTTGTTGTTGTTGTTGCTGCTATCTCATCTTCCTGCCTCTTCACTGGCATTAATCCACCCTTGCCCCTTCTACTGTCCCGTCGTCCACAGCCACACCCAGGGCTTGCCCTGCACCAGCTTCAGCACAGGCAACCCACAGGAGCAGTCCATGTCAACCTGATGTTGTGTCACTGAAGATAAAGTAAAGTACGACTGCTGGATCTTGAAGGTAAAACACAGAACATTAAAAAAATACCTTGTTTGTAAAAGATCCTTTGGAGTAAAAAGGACCATCGTTTCGAGCCCAGGCCCTTTGTCAAGTGCGACAGGGGCAGACAATCAAACGGACAGAGCAATGCTGACAACGGTTCAAGAAGAGAGGGGATTCAGAGTGAGCGAGAGTTACTCAGGACAAAACAGCAGACACCATGCAGTTGTTCAAACCAAACTTCGTGTTCTTTTACTCCAAAGAATCTTGAACAAACTGTCACTTTATAAGTTTGGTTTTGACGACTGCATGGTCTCTGTTGCTTTTTCCTGAGCAACACTCGCTCACTCTGAATCCCCTCTCTTCTTGAACTGCTTTCAGTATCGCTCTGTCAGTTTTATTGTCTGCCCCTGGCTCACTTGACAAAGGGCCTGCGCTGGAGATGTTGTGTCACTTTGGTGGGCTTCAGTGCCGCATGTTCTGATCCAACATTAAAATGGCACCACTTACTCAGCTGCAGAGTCAGCATGACTGAGCTCTCTCTCTACAGAAAGTGCCACCACATCTGTCCAACGACAGCCCTAAATGAACTTGCCGATACCGGTGACCTCGACACAAACTTCACCAAGGACATAAGACACGCAGAGAAAATTACACTGCGGTCACCATGAGAGCAGAACATGGGAGAACCCAGCGTGGATCCGTGCTTCAGATTCAGATCAACAGGGGACACAACCCTGAATCTGCTCCACCGTGGCAGAGGTCTACGTTCCCCACAGTACCCTTCCACGTTTTTTTTTTGTTTTTTTTCTTTTTTACCCTTTCTTCCTTTCTCCCTCTCTCTTTTTTTTTGCAATACAATACTACATGAGTCAATCATAGCCACCAAGCTTGTGCAGTCTGAATTTGGGAGCAAGGAGGAGGAGTGAGTTTGGGCTTTGGACTGACACCCCGGCTGCTCCCTGCAGTTTCCACTGACACATGCAGGTATTTCAGACAGTCAACGTAATGCCCTGTGCGCTTAGCTGCTCAACACTCCTAACACATCTTTGACTTTATTCTGCCATTCTTCTTCAGCTTTTTTCCCACACATGATCCCCATAACCACACACTTTTTTTTTGGGGGGGGGGGGGAGAGGGGGGGGGGGGGGGGGCAACATTCTTAAATTCAGTGTTTTGTTCTTTTGGTCTTTTTCTTCAATGTTGTTGTTGTCAAGTTTGGGATGTAAAGAATGGTTTTTGAATTAGTCAAGTTCCAGCAATATTCAGGAAGGATGGCAGCTATGGTTGATAAACCACCCAGGTCCCATCTCCTCTATACACTCAGCCCAGCTAAAGGAACCTGCAGCAACAAGAGAGCTGTACTGGGCAAAATTCCTCTAGGAAAATCTGTTCTGATGGGTCAACAAAAACGATACATAGAAGAAAAAAAAAAGAGAATGGAGAGACAGGACCAATGTTGACACTGTTTTATGGCAACATGCTCTCCCAAGGGGAGAGCAGCCCGAATTTCACACAGAGAAATCTGTTGCGACAAAGCCATACAATACAGAACAATACACATTCTGAAGGACGAAACAGTCAGAAAAAAAAAGCAAAGTAACTCTTGTCATCCTAATTCATTATTCTATCTCAACATTTTTTTTCCAATCAGCAAGCCTTTTTCTTTTGTAGAAATGCGTGCTTTATGTGTACATATTTGCTCGCTCTTTGATTACATTGGCGTGCGTGCGCATTCAAGCACGCACATGCCAACGTGCGTGTGTGCATGCGTGTGTGTGTGCTCTCTCATTCTTTCTTTTTTTTTTTTCTATGCTCATTTTCAACATTCTGACTTCCACTTAACATAAATATCATCTGGAACAACAAGTTCCAAGGCGAAGAAAAAAAACAAAAAAGACATGAAAGAAACATCACCACAGTGAACCACTGTCAAAAGGTCTGCTGAACTGAACATCTGGACACAAGAGTTAGGATTCCACCAACACTGGTCATTGGCATAAAACAACAATCTTCAACAACAGCTCACCATCCCTGCTCCCCCTCCTCTCCATCTCTATTCCCCCTCTTCCCCATCCCCTCCCCACTCTGCTAAGCTACTTCTAAAGGAAACTGCAACACAGAAGATGTCTGCTAAAAAGGCGTTTTTGAGCAATGCTCAGACCACAGGAAATACAGTACCCTACCACACACACACATGAACACACAAATGCGCACAAACACACACACACACACATATGAACACACACACACACATGAACACACACACACACCTTTCACGCTTGTGAAAGAAATCAAAAGAAAAAAGGTATTGGCATGCATTGAAAGGAAAAAGAAAAAAACCCACCTCCAAAACGAATACAGAAATAAAACAAAAGAAAACAAAACAACAAACAGAAAATGTGAAATATTGCCTCCACATTTAGTCTTCCGTTCAGTGAGAAAGAGAAAGCGGAGGACAGAAAGAGAAGGGGAGTTTATGGGAAGAGCGGAGACTAGAGAGTGGAAGAGAAACAGCAATGTTCTTGCCTTACTGAATCCAAGTTTTTCTTATTCATTTATTTCTTTGCAACAGTTACCATACCACACTAAATTCTATCATCCAGTTTGAGTGTGCTTGCTTTAAAAAACAACAACAACAAAAAACCCACAAAAAAAAACAACAGTTGCCCAATGAGAATTGTTCATCTGCAACTTCCAGGCTGTTGGCTCCCCAGCTCCCCACAAGTCTGTGGGTTGACAGCAGCAACACGGGGCAGCATGCCACCATGGAGGTAGAATCGGTCACTCTGTCGCAGCAGAGCACCATGGCTGATGAATAGCAAACCACCATGGAGGTAGAATCGGTCACTCTGTCGCTGCAGAGCACCATGGCTGATCAACAGGAAGCCACCATGGAGGTGGAATCGGTCACTCTGTGTCGCAGCAGAGCACCATGGCTGATGAATAGCAAGCCACCATGGAGGTGGAATCGGTCACTCTGTCGCAGCAGAGCACCATGGCTGATGAATAGCAAGCCACCATGGAGGTGGAATCGGTCACTCTGTGTCGCAGCAGAGCACCATGGCTGATGAATAGCAAGCCACCATGGAGGTGGAATCGGTCACTCTGTCGCAGCAGAGCACCATGGCTGATGAATAGCAAGCCATCATGGAGGTAGAATCGGTCACTCTGTCGCAGCAGAGCACCATGGCTGATGAATAGCAAGCCACCATGGAGGTAGAATCGGTCACTCTGTGTCGCAGCAGAGCACCATGGCTGATGAATAGCAAGCCACCATGGAGGTGGAATCGGTCACTCTGTCGCAGCAGAGCACCATGGCTGATGAATAGCAAGCCACCACGGAGGTAGAATCGGTCACTCTGTCGCAGCAGAGCACCATGGCTGATCAACAGGAAGCCACCATGGAGGTAGAATCGGTCACTCTGTGTCGCAGCAGAGCACCATGGCTGATGAATAGCAAGCCACCATGGAGGTAGAATCGGTCACTCTGTCGCAGCAGAGCACCATGGCTGATGAATAGCAAGCCACCATGGAGGTAGAATCGGTCACTCTGTGTCGCAGCAGAGCACCATGGCTGATGAATAGCAAGCCACCATGGAGGTAGAATCGGTCACTCTGTCGCAGCAGAGCACCATGGCTGATGAATAGCAAGCCACCATGGAGGTAGAATCGGTCACTCTGTCGCAGCAGAGCACCATGGCTGATGAATAGCAAGCCATCATGGAGGTAGAATCGGTCACTCTGTGTTGCAGCAGAGCACCATGGCTGATGAATAGCAAGCCACCATGGAGGTAGAATCGGTCACTCTGTCGCAGCAGAGCACCATGGCTGATGAATAGCAAGCCATCATGGAGGTAGAATCGGTCACTCTGTGTCGCAGCAGAGCACCATGGCTGATGAATAGCAAGCCACCATGGAGGTAGAATCGGTCACTCTGTGTCGCAGCAGAGCACCATGGCTGATGAATAGCAAGCCATCATGGAGGTAGAATCGGTCACTCTGTGTCGCAGCAGAGCACCATGGCTGATGAACAGCAAGCCACCATGGAGGTAGAATCGGTCACTCTGTGTCGCAGCAGAGCACCATGGCTGATGAATAGCAAGCCACCATGGAGGTAGAATCGGTCACTCTGTGTCGCAGCAGAGCACCATGGCTGATGAATAGCAAGCCATCATGGAGGTAGAATCGGTCACTCTGTGTCGCAGCAGAGCACCATGGCTGATGAATAGCAAGCCACCATGGAGGTAGAATCGGTCACTCTGTGTTGCAGCAGAGCACCATGGCTGATGAAGAGCCTGGCAGGTCTTCGGATGAGACTAAAACAGTGGCCCCTTAAAGGAATGTGTGCACTGAAGAACACCACCACCACCACCACCACCACCACCAATGTTGCATGCACATTCCATCTCATTTCATTCTTCACAGAAGATCTGGCTGTCATTTGTAGGTGGAATGGACCAGACACAGACACTGACACACACACATGCAAATGCAAACACACACACACACACACACACGCTTACACACATACACACACACACACATTCTCAGGAGTCATACTCAAAATGTCATTCCCGAAGACACAGGGGTGGGCTACCTTGTCAGTGAGATCAGAAATGGTCACTAACACAAAACCCCAGCCGGGAAGCCACAAAGAGGGAGATGGAGAAGGCAAAAGTCCTTTTCTCTGCGCTCTACCTGTTGAGATGATTGCCTCATCCTGGTTGCACACAATCTCACACTGCTTCCCCAACAGGACAACAGGTGAGGAGACAGGGAGACCAGGCACAGCATCTCAACACGGCAAAGTGAAAGAGCTTGGAACTGGTGCAACCCAAGGGGGAAAAAAAGGGCTGAAAACTAAAAACCCACTCAAGTTGTGCGCTGTGATGCACACCAACATGAGACCTCAGTGCCATGGGTAGTCATGGAACAGAATGATTCCTGCTGCAGCGCTTTTATTCTGTCTCTTTAAATACAAAATTAAGCCAGCCATTCCCACTGGACATGTTTTTATTCTGACTCTTTAACTGAAGAAAACAAACAAACATGGGCCTTTTCTTCAAAAGCGTATGAGCTATGTTGCTCAATTTTGAGACAGAAAAGGTGAAAAGTCAATCGTTAAATCATTTTACCTGAAAATATACTTTCTCAGCAAAGTATTCTATGAAAGACAGTGGCAGGGCATGCAAGCGAATGAATGTGTTGCAGGCAGATGACATTATCTCTGCCGCAAGAAAGAGACAGAGACAAAACAAGAGTGACACTGACAGAGAGAATGTGTGTGTGTGTGATGTGTGTGTGTGTGTGTGTGTGTGTGTGTGTGTGTGTGTGTGTGTCTGTACGCACGCGTGAGCGCGTGCTTGAGTGCATGCATGTGTGTGTGTGTCCGCATGCACACGCGCGCACAAGCATGAGTGTGAGCGTGTGTGTGTGCATAGCACACTCCTTATTAGAATGCGTGTGTGTGCAGGTGTATGTGTGCAATTTGTGCTCAGTGTATGTGTGTAATCAAAAATACATCCGTCACTCATCCACACTGATGAGTGAATGCACAAACACTAATGTATGTGAACAAAATCAAATCAAATGAAAATCAAATGAAGAAAAATGGCAGCAAAAATAAATGACTGAAATCCATCAGCTCAAATACACTGAAAATCTACCTGAAATAATAATTTTCAAGAGAATTGAGGGAGGAAGGGATAGAGGAAGCCAAGTAAAGAAAAAAAAGCACGGGAAGAGGGTGGGGGTGGGGGTGTTGGCAGGGCACTGTAGGGCTCTGGGTGCATCAGTTGGCCAGACATAAAACCAATAAAGAAAAAAATAAATGAATAAAAACTATAACACTAATACAGCAATTAAGCGGGTGATATTTCTTCTGCATCACCTACCCTGAAAGGAACTGCTGGACTCCGAAATGGAGCGAGCTACAAGATAAGAGAAAGAGAGAGAAAGACATCCATGAAACAGCACGGATCAACCATTTCTTTCACATCACAGTACAACTACTCAACAGACCGTTACCAACAGCATGTGCCATGGTGCTTACATAATTCCAGCTCTGCAGAAGCCAGAGATGATCAACAAGAGATGAGACATTCACAGCCAAAAATGACATCAACATGGACGTTCAGTTGGAGACCGACTTCCACTTCTAACCCATTCACATCTACCCTTTTCCAAAACATCATCATGTCAATCAACCCAAGGCAGTCGACGACCAACCATGTTAGTCATTCCATTAATTGAGAACAAAAACAGCCCCCATAACCTCAGTCAGAAACACCAACCACTCGATGTTGTAAACACAGTGGATTCTTCCCCACTCAAATTTTCTCATTCTCAACCAAGTGTTCTCTCCACCCCCCCCCCCCCCCCCCCCCCCCCCATAGAATTTCCTGTTTAACACAAATGTTCTGCCAATAACTTTTTTGCTTACAAATAGAAAATCTTTTTATTGAGCCTAGACAAGTAAAATGTAGGACTGATGAGTAATTTCCCTTACAGTTTTAGTTTAGTCATAAGCTTAATACTGTTTTTGTTATTAAGAGCAGTACCGATCAAGATCTTCACTTCATCTTTTTTTAACCTGGTTTTGTGTTGTTATGGATAAAATTGTTGAAAAAAAAAACTGGATCAGGTCAGTGCATTACATGATCCTCTTTCCTTGACAGTGTTTTTGCATTCACAATCACCTGTTTTAACTCTGGAACATCTCTGAAGACTATTTGTCTAGCACATTTACTGGTTTATGAGAGCAATATTCTCTTGTCCCCTAGCAGACCTCACTGTAATCCAACAACAACAAAAGGACAGTGTTCAAAGTCAGGGAAAAGTGTTTCACACAGATACTAAGCAACTCACAAACATACACCTACAGAAATAACTGGAAGTCCAAGTGGGTCCTTCAGTTTCAACAGCGTCAATGACTTTCACATCGGGGGCCAGGTCGGCCGATCCCACAAATCATTATTGCTCTTGTGAGCCCAGGGTTCACCAGAGGTCACCACAAGAGCAGCGCCATGAAAGGTAAGGGAAATCAGGACCCTTTGCCTGACGGTCAGCGAGGAGGGAGAAGATGATGCCATGGATCCCGTTAACGCGTTCTGCACTGGGACTACCTGACAGGGCTGTACTTTGAACTCCCTTTGCTGTATTCTGATGCCAGCCAGGCTAGACGCATACATCTCCAACACTGGTCAGGAAATCTGAGCCACTCTCAGAGACTCATCTATTAAATTTCCCCATTTGAACTCACAGCACACAAAAAAAATACCCCCCCCCCCCCCCCCCCCCCCCCCCCCCGATAGGAACTGCAATCGAATGAAAAAATCTCTAAAAACAGACGCCCCAGACAGGACTTGAACCCTCTTCGGCCAAGCCCACAGTGCAGCGCTAACCGCCGATATTTTTTGCTACTGCTTCTGTAGTTGTAAATCCCAGTTTTTGTGTGTGTGTGTGTGTGTGTGTGTGTGTGTGTGTGGTGGTGTGTGTGTGTGTGTTGTGTTGTGTGTGTGTGTGTGTGTGTGTGTGTGTGTGTGGTGTGTGTGTGTTGTTGTGTGTGTATGTGTGTGTGTGTATGTGTGTGTGTGTGAGTGTGTGTATGTGTGTGTGTTTCTGTGTGTGTGATTGTGTGTGTGTGTATGTGTGTGTGTGTGTGTGTGTGTGTGTGTGTGTGTGTGTGTGTGTGTGTGTGTGTGCGCGCGCGCGTGCGTGCGTGCGTGCGTGCATGTGTGTGTGTTTATGTTTGCTCTGACCCATGCCATTCAGACAGCAAGTAGCAGTTGGCTTGAAGGATTTTGAAACCAAAAATTTCTGCTCACAAATTAATTTTCTTTGTTTCACTTCAGTTTCAAAAACTCTACATCTTCTTTTCTGGCAACAGCAGGAAACGATTTGTATGACATATATCATCACTTTTTTTTTTTTTTTCTGTAACAACAATCTAACCTCAGACTCCAACCCAGGGTACATACACCACTACTGCCAAACAGTCCTGACACTAACCTGCACACCACTATCCCTCGACAGTTCCAGTCTTGTGACAAATACCAAGCCAGAATGCATCATCAGTTGTGCGGAACACTCACACATGACAAGAAGCTAATGTGATCTATGTACGCACACACAGACACACACACACACCACTGGTCCACTGCCAGAACACCCTTCGTGACCACTTACCGTAGCAGTCCCATGAGTTTCGTGCTTTGTGGGCAAGGACAGAGGGAAATATGACATTTATGCACACAGCTATAGCTTTCTCAGCCACTGGTACACACATGGACACATCCACAACATGCCTGGCCCCCTCCTCCCTTCCCTTTCCCCCTTGACATACACACTTACATATGTACACAACTACACAAAGATACACCATACACACGCACGCACACACACACAACACACACACAACATATATATCAATTGCAAGTAAATTCATAGGCTCCTTCCCACTCCCCTCCCTCCCACCCCATCCCCCACATACATACTGTTTAAAAAATTATTTTATATTATGGTAAGTGAACATACGTTAAACTACAGAATAAACATTATCTAATTCAGATGCGCTGTACACAACCAAATAAGGGTTCTCACAAAAGCTTCATACACACACATACAGCTGTACACACACACTCATGTACACTCACACACACACACACGACATACATGAAAATACTTGAAGCTACCCCTATAGACTTTTTCTCTCCCTCTCTTTTTTTTCAATCTCTGTTGGACTGAGACATATTCTGACTTAGAATGTTATCATAGATGTAAACCCATTTAGATTATTAAATGAGTATAAAATTTCAATTCTGTCCAACAGAGACCTATTCTGATTTACAATTTTGTCATATATGAGTACCCATCAAGTTCACATCAGTATGTAACTATCTACATGTGCATCAATGAGTAGTTTTGCGTGTGAGTGGGTGAGCAAATGTTAGTGTATGTGCATAAGTGATGTATCAGCAAATATACGCTCAATATGTGCTTAAATTTACTATCATAATGCTTTCCCTCTACCTTTCAACCGCATAAAATCCCCATACAAATAACTACAAATAATGCACAAACACAAGAACAACCTTCTTTTTTTCTGTTGAAAAAGAAAGGTAGATGAAAGAATCCTCAGACAACACAAAACAAAGCAAAAAACAGGTGGTACAGTAATGGTGGCTACATCAGCTCCAAAATCATATTCATGCCAGAACCTTAACACTAAAAGTTCACATTCACATGAGCACATTCATCATTTAAAACCAAAAAAAAAAAAGGTCTTTAAAAAAGTCAACGTACATCAAAATAAATTAAAACAAGCAAGGAACATGCGGCAAATTTAGGTCAGGGCGCAGGGTTCTCTGTCGCACACTATAAAGTGTTATTCCTGTATTACACTGAAGAACTGGTGTGAAAATTAACAGCTAGAGTGTTGTCATGAACTGATGTGTTTTCTCCAAGTCTCTGCGACCTATAATCCACTAAATGACCAATAAAGAGCCCTGTATGTACCCATGAGAACGTTTTCACACTACAAGGTGATACCCCCCCTCCCCTCCCCCCCCCCCCCCCCGAGCTGTGACATGAGCACCTCACAAATTCTGAAGCCCCCTACTCATGGTTCAATTTCTGCCTGTGTTGGCTCCCACTGAGAAAATAAAAAAAAAAAAAGGGCTGGAATCCCAAGGGGGTGGGGGGTGGAGGGAAGGGTCTTGCGGACATGCCCTGCCTCTCCCTGCAAAAACAAAATGTTAAATCTGCTTTCAAAATGGTGTTGCCTGATACAAGTGTAAGCATCAAGTGGTGCACAGTCCACTTTCCCGGTCGAATCACATCCAGGACCATGCGTCTGTGCAGTTTGTGGTCCTTCTCTTTCACTCTACTTTTGCCAGCTTCTGGCCAATGCACAGCGTCACAGCATGACATCAATTTACCTACTGCCAAACAGCTCAACCATTTTCACCTCAGCTGTCTCCGAAGACTCCTACACATCAGGTGGCAGGACAAAGTCCCAGACACTGAGGTCTTGGAAAGGGCCAGCATCCCCAGCATCTACACTCTTCTTCAGAAATCCCAAGCCAGATGGTCTGGCCACATCGTCAGAATGTCAGATAGTTGACTGCCAAAACAGCTGCTGTATGGAGAACTGAGTGAGGGCAAGCGCAAAGTTGGGGGGAAGAAGAAACGTTTCAAGGACTGCCTCAAAGTGTCCCTGAAAGGCCTGGACACCAACCTCAACACCTGGGAGTCGCTTGGCCTGGACCGCCCAGCCTGGCGAAGCAGCATCACAAAGGGTGCATGTACATCAGAGAAGAGACGCACAGCAGAAGCTGAGAGAAAGTGAGCCATGCGCAAGGCCAAAGCTACTTCCATAGCACGCACCCACATGTGTCCCACATGTGGGCGTTCTTTCCGGGCCCAGACTGGCCTCACCAGCCACCTGCGGACCCACCCTCAGCGATCTTCCATCTGCGACTGAAGTCATGGTCATCTTTGAAATTGAAGGACGAACAACAACAACCACCTTCTGCTGGGCAGACATAATGACAACTGAATGTGCTTGCACACAAATTCACATGAGACATTGTAACGTCAGTGCTGTCTGCTGGCAAACCAAAAACCTGACAAATAGTCCATGGATTCCATTGCCACTTTTTTTTCTCCCCTGATTTGTTTGGCTGATTTTTTTTTTCTTTCAATGAATTCTCATCTACACATTTTGTTGAAATCCACAAAATTCAATGACACTTTGCAGCCCTGTGTTTTGCACATACGACCCACAATTGTAGTCTGGGTCCAACCAAGTCAGTACAGGTCAAAGCACGGACCATCCACTGTGTACATCAGTCCAACACCTAACCACACCCTGTTTCCACCCCGTGTCGTCAGACAGGGTCACATTTGCATGTCTACTACATCAGGCACACAACTACAAACTGCATTTTTGTTAAAGTCATGCCTTTTATAACTGCAAATCACCTTGTCTATAACTACGTGTTTTCTTAAAATCAAAATCATGCGTTGAGCAACATTTAAAAAAAAAAAAAAAAGGCCTTGAAGTTGACAGATAATGGCAATACCTTAACATTTTTATTTTATCTTTTTTTTTTCCAAACTATTAAATCAAACCTAAGCAATGAATTACACTTGTCAAATCTCTATATAGTTCAGTTTTACATATCAATCACACTAAGATTCCACTTACTGAATCTCTAAATCATCCCATCTTTAACATTAACAAGCTCTTGAACGATATTGTCAGTACTGATATGTATCAACAGACCAAATGTCTAGTGCTCCCAAAATTTGACAAATAACTTGCCAAAAATTTTGACATGCAGCCACATCAGCTGTCAACGATTTACATAGCTGGGAGAGCTCAGGGGACAGCCACTAATTCTTCAAGCATTTGCCACTGAAGCAAAAACCGAATACCTTGAGCTCCTTTGTCTGTTGCTAGCAGCACACATGAAGCTTTCAAAGTGAGGTAACTCTAGACAGGAATTGAAACAAAGGCAACATCAGAATTACTGGGCAGCTAAACAAAAGAACAAACAAATCACAAAACAAACCAACGCCTTTCATCCCAAGGGTTGAAATAGGTTGGGTTTGTTCTGTAATTTGTAATTATTCCTTCGTCTGGCAGCCATGCAATTCTGCTTTTTGCTGTTGCATATCGCTAATGCACCACTGGTGGTGGCGTCATAGTTAGGAACTCAACGTCCGGACAGGCATGTCATGGGTCTGACTCACGCCTGATGCAAGTACTGTTATTGTAACAATAATGACTGACTTATTTTCAAAACAGGAATATGTTTATCGCTTCTGTAAAATGATGCCTGGCGGTGAAAAAGCACTGTTGAACCATGCACACTTTTTTTTTAAAAGGGGAGTTTTCCTTTTCTTTTTTGTTATTGAAAGAAGTAAGTGTGTGTGTGTGTGTGTGTGTGTGTGTGTGTGTGTGTGTGTGTGTGTGTGTGTGAGAGAGAGAGAGAGAGGAGAGAGAGAGAGAGAGAGAGAGAGAGAGAGAGAGAGAGAGTTGCACTAGACAGAGAGAAAGCAATGTTTATGTAGCTGCTTTCCTGATTTGTATATTTCTTTATCCTGCATACCCCAGATAATACAAATAATTTTGAGTTCAAATGTGAGTTTGCACAAACGTGTGTGTATAGCTATGTACCTGCAATGGCTCAAGTTTTCATCTAGTTCACAATCAGACAAAGCAACCAATGGACAGTCAGTGAAAAACATCTATGCCATTACAAAACATCTCACATCTGGAATATTTGGAAATATACAAGACAAACATCACACTACAAATAATTACAACCCAGATTTCTTGATTTATGACATAAAAGCTGCAAAAAAAAAAAAACGGGCGCACTTATACATACAATTTTTATGATTAGGTGAAGATACTTTCTGGTTAATGGCCCACTTTCCCCCCATTAAAAAAATTAAAGGAAAATTAAGATTAACGTGAAAATAATAAATCAATACATATGAGAAGCACTCATAATATATCATGATGATCATGAAAATTACAAACCACAAACCAAAACATTAAAGATATAAAAGGAATAATGAATGAACAAAATTTGTTACAAAAGACAGGAGTATTATACAAAATATACATTTTTTTTGTAGTATGATATCCATGGTTAACCAAAAGAAATACACAGAGTTAAAAAAAAAAAATCCTAAAACAAAATTTTTTTTGCGACCAGATGAAGAGAACCACCAGTAAATTATGAAGGCTATACACCTCACAAAAATTAGAAGGAAGAAATACACATGTCTGGAACAATGCAAAGAAAGGTATTAAAGTTTTGAGACCATGAGATGGGAAATAAATACTCTGACAAACCTGTGTTTTTTTTTTTTTGTGTGTGTGTGTTCCTGTTTGTTTTAGTTCTTCAATTTGGAGGACACATTAACATATGAGTTCAGGCATATCTAATCAAAATATAATTGTTTTCTTCCCCCCCCCCCCCCCTTCTTCTCCCCCCCCCACCCCCCCCCTTCTTCTCCCCCCCCCCCCCCCCCCCCCCACACACACACACCACAAGGAGATCCAGTTGTTCAATAAAAATGAAGACTTCTTTCCTTTTCTTTTTTACTTTTCCGTTTTTTGTTCCTTTTCTTTTTTACTTTTCTGTTTTTTGTTCCTTTTCTTTTTTACTTTTCCGTTTTTTGTTCCTTTTCTTTTTTACTTTTCCGTTTTAAAAAAATTTTTTTTTTTAAGCTCTGTCTTGCAGGTTACGTTTTTGACATGTCAGTGTTTATTGATTCATGCATCTGTGAGCAGGATTGTCAAAAAACAAACAAACAAACAAACAAACCAAACAAACAAACAATAAAACTGATTTAAATGACTACAAATGCACAAGGAGAATAACTCCTTCAATAATTATCTCCCCTAGCGGCAAAATCATTTCGTTTTCACTGATGAACTGACTTGGAGGATGGACCAAAGACTCCCCTGACCTGAGGCAAGGTCTGTCATCTTCACAGTGTCCTTCCAGTTCTGAATTAAACAAACACTACCTCTCCCTTTCACAACTTTTCAGGTGGAAATTGTTTTTGTCTTTCTATTGTTTACCCGACAACAAAACACTCCCTCACCCTCCCACCCCTCCCTCGTACACCTTCTGAAGGTTGTTATTGAAAGGTTCTACTTTACTTCTTTCCCCATGGAATTAAAAGCCTCTGCCCTCCTCTCTCCTACCCCCCCCCCCCCCCCCCTTTTCTTTTTTTTAACCTAACCTGGTGACCACCTCCCACAAAATGAGTGATAAGTTGCATTTTCAAGATACTGAAATTTACATATCAGTGGAAAGAAAGTAACATTTTTAAGACACTGAGATTTACTTATCAATGAAAAGAAGACCAGAAAGTCCTGTCCAATGGTTTATGTATGTTAAAAAATGAAACAGCTGTGGTGCTCAAAAGTGTTCCACGAGCACGAAGTCAGTTTGAGGAAAGGCTTTAAAGTTGAGGTACTGCCATATAACATGAAAGAATGGCTGTGAACTATGATAAACTTAGTGCATTATCACTTGACACAAACGCAGTGAAATAGGTTGAATTTCAATAGTTTTGCTACAAGCTGGTGCGGATAAATCATTTAACCCCAGACTGACCCCCCCCCCCCCCCACCCCTCCCTCCCCCCAGCGTTTCTTGCCTGCAGCTAAAATATGCCTGACCTGACCTACCAATCATTCTGTGGGAGGTGGTCCAATACGAATATCCCTGACTTGCTAAAAACTGAGAGGATGCACTCAAAATCTGGTTCACAACTCCATGGGCTGCACTAGCAGTGTGACAGACTGTAGCTCTGGTTGTGTTGGTCTGATTGTAGAGGGGGTGACTTTTCCAACAGATGATAGCTCTAGCAGTGTGACAGACTGTAGCTCTGGTCGTGTTGGTCTGATTGTAGAGGGGGTGACTTTTCCAGCAGATGATAGCTCTAGCAGTGTGACAGACTGTAGCTCTGGTAGTGTTGGTCTGATTGTAGAGGGGGTGACTTTTCCAGCAGATGATAGCTCTAAGAGTGTGACAGACTGTAGCTCTGGTACTGTTGGTCAGATTGTAGAGGGGGTGACTTTTCCAACACTGCTAGAGCTATCATCTGCTGGAAAAGTCACCCCCTCTACAATCTGACCAACACTACCAGAGCTACAGTCTGTCACACTGCTAGAGCTATCATCTGTTGAAAAAGTCACCCCCCTCTACAATCAGACCAACAGCAACAGAGGTACAGTCTTCCAAAGACAACATCCTCCCCGCAATCCGACCAACAGAGCCAAAGCTACAACCGGCTGAAAAAGATGCCCTCTCCACAAACTCAACTGAGAAAATTCATGTCAAATTTCTGATGTTTCAATCAAAAATGTATAAATAAAGACATTTTTCACAACAGTTACGTGAAATTTGGGTCCCTCCACCTGTAATATCACCTGGAAATACAACAGCAGCTTCTACCCTCAACTTCGATTCTAACATCCTCCATAGCAGTGCACAGTGAGCTCTCTTTGCATTCCAGTTTAGCTCATGGTTGGAGGGACATACTGTTCCATCCCCAGCTGCTTTGAATGGGCGTCTGACCCGACAGTCACTTTGGCCACATCTCTCTCCAAGGAGACACACCTGCCCACCTCCACAGACACAAACTTCTCACTCTTCCCTCTCCCTGCCAGTCTCTTAACCCCCCCCCCCCCTCCTCCCAGCTCACCCCCTTGCCATCCTCCTGCTTCCCCTACTTAGATCCTGAATCCACCTCCTCCCTCACTCCTCCCCTCCCACATTCCTGTCTCGTTGTAGTTTAGTCTCATCACAGCCGATCTAATCAGTTCGCTTTGTGCAATATGGAACATATTAATTCTTATACTGTTCGCTCAGGTCCTCAACCGATCTTTTGATCTCACCTAGATTTCTGTTTCAGTGGCAACAGCTTAAGACTCCACCAGCAAATGGCTTCTCCTTACGTTCACTCCTTTCATCTCGACATGTCAAAGGTCACTGGGCGGAGAGCTTGTTATAAGATTGATAACAGGAATAGCAGTTACAATGCTAACAGAAGTAACAAAGGTAATAATGACTTGGAAAAAAAAAAAGGTCGAAACAGAATCACACGGATAGCCTATGCACCGTAATGCACACACAGCCCAGCAGGAAACTAACAAAAGCTGGCAAATCACACATCCGGCTTTGGAGCAGCAATTCAAGACAAATGTATATACATATACAAGCAGCGTGACACACGTTTCGATACATGTATTTCATGATATGCAACCGCAGTCAAACTTTGATCTTTGTTATAAAAAAACTTTATTTTCCCATTCTTTTTTCGGTGGCGGGTGGGTTGGGGAGGGGGTGGTGAGGTGTGCATGTGTGTGTATGTGTGTGTGTGTGTGTGCATGTGTGTGTTAGACCCCCCGTTTCCACGTATCACTTTAAAAAAAAAAATTTCTTTTTATTTTTCATTTATGTATTGTTTTTTTTACAATTGAACCAAAGGTAAACAAAAAAGAAGAAAAGAAATCAATTGATCTTTTCACATTTTGCTCTAGCTGAAAAGAAAAACAGGTTATAAAATGCCCATCTTTTACTCAAGTACTGCTTACCTCAGTGAAACAAACAAACAAAAAAAATCATTTTTGGCAATAATAACAATAAGGAAAACAACAATAACAAAATGAAACAATAACAATAACAATAATAAGCAACAACAATAATGAGAACTAAAAAAAAAAATCGCTGCATATGATGTTGCAGTGACAATGTCACTTTTACACATCGCCAACAATAGTAATTACGATTAACAGAACTCGCATTCCATGCGTTTTCAGAGTGCTCCAATTTGAGTGGCTGTAATGCCGCTGCCGGATGCGAATTTGCAACAGTGTAGGGAGAAGCAGATGAGAGGTTTCACCGTTACTTACTGCCATGGCCTCGGCCCCCTCTCCCACCTAACAGCAACGGACAACATGGCAGCACACGTTCAATGCGGTCACCACATCACACATACCATCAATGGCTACAGTGACACGTGTTACACACTTGGCACAGCTGCAAACCATTACCTCTTTTTTTCTTTTTTTTTTTTTTTTTTTTTTTAGCAAGTTTTATTCATCTGAAAGGCACATACTATACAAATTCTTTTTTTTTTTTTTCAGGATTTTCCTAACTTAGTACAAAAGAGCGTGAGCATGGGGCAGATAGCGAGAGAGAGCGAGAGTGAGAGAGATCTGAAAGAAGAAGAAAAAATACTCAGGTGTGAAAACATGCAGAAAGAGAGAAATGGAGAAAAACAGAGGAGAGAGAGAGAGAGAGAGAGAGAGAGAGAGAGAGAGAGAGAGAGAGAGAGGCAGAGAGAGAGAGAGAGAGAGAGAGAGAGGCAGAAAGAGAGAGAGAGAGAGAGAGAGAGCAGAAGAGAGAGAGAGAGAGAGAGAGAGAGAGAGAGAGACACAGAGAGAGAGAGAGAAAGAGCAGAAAAAGGGAGAAAAACACACAGAGAAGAACAAACCCATGCACTGGGGATGTGCATTGTAATCCACACACAATGAAACCTTCCAGTTTAGACCATTCGAACAAAGGCTACCTCCCTCCTGTTTTCCAGGAACCTTCCCCCCCTGTCTATAGACTAAATTCATCTGCCAGCACAGTCCACCCTGCCTCTAAAACCCAATTTCAAAAGCTTTTTTTTTTTTTGCAAAAGAGGTCTTAATAGAGAGGTGCATGTTCCCCTGCACTGTATGTAGACATTCTAAGCATTTACGTACTCCACACTGTGTCTCTTCTAATTGGGTGTCTTCTTCTTCTTCTTCTTCTTCTGCGTATGCAGGCTGATACTCCTGCACACACTGCCTGTATAGATATCTGCCTAACAAAGGGAGTGGAGTTTTGTGTGTATGAATGTTTTGTATCCCGCCATTAAGGCAGCCATACTCCATCTTCGGGGAATAATTGGGTGTCTAACTGGCTCAGTGGTGTGGCACCCAAGACACTGCAGCACCGCAGTCAACGACATTAGGCGCCAGAAATTCTGCCAGTGCCCAACAACTAAACTGCCATTTTTCACTGCCCATCTGAACGTGCGTGCTGTGGTGGTTTTGTCCATTCTCTCGGTCAGTGTCTGGTGGCCTGTATCCTCAGGCAGATGACTTCCTGACTTCAGTAGTTCTGCTGGAACATCATTCACTCCTAGTGCCTTGCCTCCCACCAGAGTGCAGATTCCTCCGCTACTTCTTGGGAGATTCGGAGGGGTCCCTGTGCTCACTGTCAGTGTCAACAGCACAGCCAAGGCTATACTGGTGGTGCCAGGTTGTCATTGGTAAAATGTACAAGATTTTGCCGTGGTGGGTCGATCTTTCTGTTACCAATGTCTTTTCTGTGAAGGAATCATTTATCTCTTCCATGCTACGTTATGTTAATAAGCTTTCATCAATCAACATTTCAGGGCTTTTTAAGGACCCTGATGACTTTAGACAAGGATCTGCAAAAATCCTGTTGCCTCATTTCCTACTTTACAGTGAAATAGGTAATCAACAGAGCCTCCGGTTGGTGAGGTTCAGATACAGGTCCACACACACACACAGTGATTTTCACAGCTCTGGCCATCACTGACAGCAAAGAGTATACACACCGAATGAGAGGACAACACACTCAACAATGTCTACTTTCCACCAATACAAAATCAAACCACAAGCCATAATCAAAACCAATGTATTGCTTCTGCATTTACAACTGACAGAAATAGAACACTCAACTGACAGCACAAGAGCAGGACCCTGGTTTTTCGGTTAAAATAAAATGTATTATAGCCAGTATGCATGATACGTCTATATACAGGTTAGTCACAGTGTACAATGCCAAACACAATCACTGGACACCAGTAAGACACTGATACACACACACACACGTGTACACACACACACACACACACGTGTACACACACACACACACACACACACACACGTGTACACACACACACACACACACACACACACACACTCTGACTTACCCTCCTTCTCAGCTGGTTCCACCACAGTGGTCTGTGTCTCTTTGGCGTAGGTGACATTTTCTCGTGGAGGGATATTGGTCTCGTTCACTTTGGCAACACTCAGATGTATTTTTCTGGGGCTGGAAGACACAGAGGGAAAAAAAAAAAAAAAAAAAAAAACCACCCACAGAATTAAGGATAATAATAGCGTCAATTTTCTCCATGAAGAATAGTTTATTGGCTAGCAGCAGTATATCCAAGTGACTCGGTATGATCAGGTCCTCCCCACCCCCTCCCTTCTCTGACGAAGAGTAAAGACGCTCAACAATTTAAAAACATACACCCCCCCCTTCACTATCTCCTTTACAATCCTCCCTTGAGAGGTAGAGTGAGTGTCATATTATGTCAGATTCCTCCCCCCCCCCCCCCCCCAACCAACTCCCCTCTCCTCCACCCCACACTTCTCACCTCTGTTTTAACAGAATAGGTATGCCTGTATAATTAATTCAAAGGCTAACTTTGGGGTGGGAGGGGGGGGGGGGGGGGGGGGGGGAGGGGGGATGGGGGGGGGGGAGGGTGGCAGGGAGACAAGAGGGAAGGGGGAGGAGTAGGGAAAAGCAAAGGGTGACTGGATGGTAATTTAAAATTTGGGCCTATCCTCGCCTGTGTGACCAAATAATTCAAGTATTTCATATTGTATGAAATCACTCTGCAGGTGAATGGTCCATGGTAAGGTAAGTTAAGGTAAGGTAATGTTGCTAACAGCCCAGCTCACCGCAAAGGGCCATATCAGGGCTGTCACAACGTTAAAATCAACTCACAAGTCATAAAAAAAAACACCCAAAAACAACAAAAAAAACCAACCTTTCACACATCTCTTTAAAATACATCTTCTAAAAATGTACCAGAAACTTCGTTAAAAATCTTTCTTCCATAAAATCTTAGATCAGATGAAAAATGTTAATCTCCTTCAGAAACTCAAAGATCATGTCAGGTGGGACACCTCTGAACAAGGTTTTCATGGAGTCTGCCGTAAAGTGTTTGGGTCTCACATCATGCAAGTCCCAGCACTCTGAAAGAGTATGTTTCATTATGAGTGGTACATGATATGGAACGCACCACTGAGCTTCTTCACTCTTTAAAAGGTACGAATGAGTAAAATATGAATGGCAGGTGTGCAGCTGGTTTTTGAGCGATGGGCAGTATGCACTGTTGTGCATCACACCGGTGAACTGTCAACTGTACGAATTTCACAGGCCTCCTGCTATCTGATCAGAAGCAATCCAACATAAGCATGACCATGGGAGGTTTCAGGACCGCTCCTTGTTTGATCCATGGCATCAAACCAGGTCAAACTCTTGCCAGTAGTGTTAGTTTGCCACCTTCTTTTGGCCGGGTCTTTGTGGCTCATGCAGCAGAAGGACATTCTACTCAGTCATCTTAGTACTCTAACAAGATGCAAAGCAGATAAACGTACTCCCAGTTTATCTTGAATACGTGTGAGATATTCCATAAAGAGGAAAAACTGTTTTGGGCCGTTAAGCTGTTAGTAATGACTATTTTGGTAAACATCGGGCATCATCTGTGACCCATAATGAACATGCCTACACATTTTCAGAAAGATCAGCCATGTACTTTCTGAAATATTCCATAAAAAGGAAAACCGTTATGGGCCGTTAGTAATGGCTATAATGGTAAAATGACACATTGGGCATCATCCGTGACCCATAATGAACATGCCTACACATTTTCAGAAAGATCGGCTATGTACTTTCTGAGATTTTCCACAAAGAAGGAAAACTGGTTACCGGCCGTTATGGCCGTTAGTAACGGCTATAACGATAAAATAACACATCGGGAATCATCTGTGACCCATAATAACATACCTACACATTTTCAGAAATATCAGCCAAGTACTTTCTCAGATATTCCATAAAAAAGAAAAACCGTTATGGGCCCGTTATAGCTGTTAGTAACGGCTATAGCGGTAAAATAAAACATCAAGCATCATCCGTGACCCATAATGAACATATCTGCTAATTATCACAAAGATCGGCAAAGTACTTTCTGAGATATTTCATGAAGAAGAAAAACTGTTACAGGCCATTACAGCCGTTAGTAACGGCTATAGAGGTAAACTAAAACATCGAGCATTATTCGTGACCCATAATGAACATACCTGCTAATTTTCACAAAGATCGGCAAAATACTTTCTTAGATATTCCATGAAGAAGAAAAACCGTTGGTAACGACTATAACAGTAAACTAAAACATCGGGCATTATTCGTGACCCATAATGAACACACCTACAAATTCTCAGAAGGATCGTTCAAGTACTTTCTTAGATATTCCATAAAGAAGAAAAACCGTTACAGGCCGTTACAGCCCTTAGTAATGGTTATAACGGGGTAAACTAAAACATCGGGCATCATCCGTGACCCATAATGAACATACCTGCTAATTTTCACAATGATTGGCCAAGTACTTTCTTAGATATTCCATGAAGAAGAAAAACCATTACAGGCCGTTACAGCCGTTAGTAACGGCTATAACGGTAACCTAAAACATCGGGCATTATTCATGACCCATAATGAACATACCTACAAATTCTCAGAAAGATCGACCAAATACTTTCTGAGATATTCCATAAAGAAGAAGAACCGTTACAGGCCGTTACAGCCTTTAGTAACGGTTATAACGGGGTAAATTAAAGCATCGGGCATCATCCGTGACCCATAATGAACATACCTGCTAATTTTTACAAACATCAGCCAAGTACTTTCTGAGATATTCCATGAAGAAGAAAAAAACGTTACAGGCCGTTACAGCGTTAGTAACGGCTATAACGGTAAACTTAAACATCGGGCATCATCCATGATCCATAATGAACATACCTACAAATTTTCAGAAAGATCGGCCCAGTAGTTTTGTCTGGAGCGAGTGGAACACATTTTGACCACGGACGGACGGACAAACAGACAGACAGACAGACACACACACAGCATTTCTTCGTTCCCATTCTAAAGTACTCCCTGTTCAATAAGAACTGGGAGTACAAAAACACATAGATGCTTCCCCTTCCTTCTATGGTTGACAACAAATACACTCCATGTGTACCCAGCGCTAATAGCTTGTCAAAACTGATCAACAACAACAACAAAATTTAATGGGTACACACCTAGTCTGATATAGCACTCTCTAGTGTATGCAGAAAGTTTCAGTATCTGGGAAGCTTTGAGCATCAAGATGTGCTGTTTGACAAGAACTGCTGTTGCATAAGTGGCCATCATTTGCACAGGACTATGAACCGACTGCAAAGAGTCTAAAAATATTATTTTTGAGCCCACATAGAATAGGACTACACACAGTGATAGGTCACTGCCCATGCTATAAAACTGTAGATACTGTAGCGCCTCCGGCACGCTGAATCATAATCAACATCTGGGAAAGTTGTGTAAACTCTATGTCGGCAGCATTGTATGAGAATATCAGAAAGTAGAAAGTCATCCCTGAAGCTATGGACAGATTATATTTTCTGTTACGAGGTAAGTGACCACAAATTTGAGTTTTTAAAACTCCAGCAAGACACAAACATACAAAGCAGACTACATCAATTACCAGATTTGATGTAAAAAGTTAGAGTGACTGGATCATGGTTTTGAGTGCGTGTTTGATTAAAAAAAAATGAAAAGTAGCCCGGTATTAAAAGTTCAATGAAGTTAAGTTGGCTCTCTAACAAATTGATTTGGAGTCTTTGCAGGAATGTTACAAAAACAACTAGGAAGTCAAGTGGTTTGTACCAGTGTGTGTGTGTGTATGTGTGTGTTGCATGCGCGCTTGTGTGTGTGTGTGTGTGTGTGTGTGTGTGTGGTGTGTGAATTCATGTGTGTGTGTGCATGCATGCATGCACATATGTATGCATGTGTACGTGTTTCTGTGTCTTAGGTGAAAGTACGTCACTATGTGGCTGCATGTTTGCATGTGTTTTGACATGTGTTTACTTACGTTGTGGCACTGACACTGGCAGACGACCCGGAATCCTGCAACCCCGCACCCTGTGACACCGTCTTGGCAGCAGAGCCTGTGCTGACGTCTGGAAAAAATCAAAACCACATTTCCTGACTTCTCCGTAGGTTGACAGCTAGCTCCCATAAGAGCACCAAGGCTGGGACTGTGGGAGGATGGATCTGGGTGCGGCTGTGCATGGATGTGGTAGGATAAGTGGCATGCTCTTAGCAGGGCATCAACTACAGAAAGTTTAAAAAATAAGAATTAAAAAAAACAAAAAAAACAACCAACTAACCAACCAACACAGGTCTAGTGGAAGCGATTAAAAAAAAAAAAAATGTTCATGCCTTTAAAACTTAAGACATTTGATCTTGTTTTTCTTCTAGAAACTCGGGTAATCTAAAAACCTCTGTCCTATCGAGAATTTAATCACAAATCCTGAAGGCTTCCCAGCATAGGACACCTTGCATAATTTCTGCAATACCTAAAAACTGGAAGGGTGAGGGAAGGATTTGAGGAGGGATCGTGTTTGGTTTTGTCTTTTTTTTTTTTTCTTTTGAAACTTATTCCGTTCACTTATAAGATAACTTGTTACAAGAGGGTCACTGCAATGATAACAACAACAACAAAAACCCACTCAGAGTGTGTCACATGAGCACACACAGGTCTGCTCACAGCATCATGCCATCAGTCCTCCACCAGCTGCAGCACACTATGTATACTGATTCAATGGGATTACTACAGCACACCGTACCGATTCAATGGGATTACTACAGCACACTGTACCGATTCAATGGGATTACTACAGCACACTGTACCGATTCAGTGGGATTACTACAGCACACTGTACCGATTCAGTGGGATTACTACAGCACACTGTACCAATTCAATGGGATTATGACAGCACACTGTACCGATTCAGTGGGATTACGACAGCACACTGTACCGATTCAATGGGATTACGACAGCACACTATACCGATTCAATGGGATTACGACAGCACACTGTACCGATTCAGTGGGATTACTACAGCACACTGTACCGATTCAATGGGATTACGACAGCACACTGTACCGATTCAATGGGATTACGACAGCACACTGTACCGATTCAATGGGATTACGACAGCACACTGTACCGATTCAATGGGATTACTACAGCACACTGTACCGATTCAATGGGATTATGATAGCACACTATACCGATTCAATGGGATTACTACAGCACACTGTACCGATTCAATGGGATTACACAGCACACTGTACCGATTCAATGGGATTACGACAGCACACTGTACCGATTCAATGGGATTACGACAGCACACTGTACCGATTCAGTGGGATTACGACAGCACACTGTACCGATTCAATGGGATTACGACAGCACACTGTACCGTAATTCATGTGGGATTACGACAGCACACTGTACCGATTCAATGGGATTACGACAGCACACTGTACCGATTCAATGGGATTACGACAGCACACTGTACCGATTCAATGGGATTACACAGCACACTGTACGATTCAATGGGATTAGACAGCACACTGTACCGATTCAATGGGATTACGACAGCACACTGTACCGATTCAATGGGATTACGACAGCACACTGTACCGATTCAATGGGATTACGACAGCACACTGTACGATTCAATGGATTGGCACATAGAGGATTACGACAGCACACTATACGATTCAATGGATAAGTGGCCAAGAGAAACAAATTCATCTATAAATAACAAAAAATTCCAAAGGTCATGATCAGAATCTTGCAAGAGGCAGAATGTCCTCCACTCCCATTACACTTGACCTGCAGTGGTGGGCAGAGCCCTAGTTTTTCAGATGAGTTGATACACCCCAAGGTCCTGTGTACAGCAAACACTTGGCGCTTGTGACAAGGGAATAATTCCAAGTGTAAGTCTGTCTCTTTTTTACTTTTTTTTGTGTTTTTTTGTAACTGTCCTGCGCTCAGCAGAGACAGAGTGCAGATAAATCCTCCATCACCTTTTCATTTCATTATTATCAAACGAAATAAACAGACCTAGAAAAAAAGGAAAAATCATTATCATACGATGCTCTAAAAAGAGATGGAATTTACAGATGAACATCAACTCTCTTTAGTCTCTGTCATATTAAAAGTACAAAACTATAACAAAGTGCACACTCTGGAACAAAAAAACAAACAACAAAACCAATAGTTATTTTCTCATTTTATATATACTGAGTACTATGCAGTTACTAAGTAAAAAACAAAAAAAACACAGATTCAAATGGTGACACAACACACTTAAAGTGATCAATTTTCCTGCACAATGTGGTCTCGTAGCTTAGCAGTCTATGAAGTGTAGCATATATATGGACGTACTTGTCCAAAAACAGTGACACCTCGATGAGACTGAAACTGGTCAATTATCATCTCACCATGTTGTAAATGCTTTCCTACACACAGTGGTTCTCGTAGGTTTTTTTTTTTTAGATTTCTCTGGCATCATAACTGAGGGCAATAAAAATGTTCCATTATAGCAGATCTTTATTCATCACTGGCCTAAAATTAGTACGGCCCAAAGCTCGTAGTTCTGTGATTCTGAAGAACTTTAATAAGCCGATAAAGAAGCTGTGTGATTTTGATGCATGGGCAATGATGTGTTGCTGCTTTCCTTTCCCCTCTTCTTTATTTCCTTTCTCTCACTCTCATGTCAAAGTCAAACCACTCTCTCAGTCTCACTGCCTCTGCACAATGCTGGTACACACCTGAAGTCGGAGTGATGCCAAATTCACGTAGAATGTCATCTGGTTGTGAAGCAGAAAGGTCACCACCTGATTTGACGTTACTCTTGACGTCTTCACCCTGAAAGGGAGATTCATATAATATGTGTGCTTTTTTTTTTCCATTAAAAAGAAATTGAATCATGTTAGTAGTTGTTTCTAAAAGCTGCACAAACCTATCTATAAGGCCCACATTTTATGGCCTTCTTACATACTTATCTTCTTCTTTTTCTGATGATTCTGCAATTACCATGCTTTTTTCATCCCCCCTCTACTGCCCCCCCCCCAAAAAAAAAAACAACAAAAACAACAACAACAAAACCCAATGTTCTTCTCTATAATCTGGGTCCTGGGTCTTGTTCTGATATTCTCTTTTCCTGAGCTTTAAAAAGAAAGAAAATCTTTGATTATTATTGAGTTTTTGAATAGCAAGTCAATGCTGGTGTGATGGTGCATGGGATGGATGGGGATGGGGGAGAAGGGGATGGGAGATGAGTTGAGGTGGAGGGATGCTACTTAGGGAAAAAAAAAAAAGGGGGTGGGGGTGGGGGTGGGGGTTAGAGGGGGAGGAGAGATTGGACTGAAAGGAAATCATTCAAATTTCAAATTCAAATTCAAACGACTTTATTATCACAAAATGTGAAATTCAATGTGGCAACATCTTTTGATTTTTAAAACATAACACACACAAAAAAAAAACAACAAAATTTTACATATCCAATAAAACAGCATTCTATTCATGTCATTTTATGTTATGCACTTCAACACAACACTACTATGCACCACACACACACACACACACACACACACACACACACACACACACACACACAGTGACACACACGCGCACACGCGTCAGTTCAAGTTCTCAATGTTTTCATTCGACACATGTAAAAAGAATCATTTGTTTAAAAGTTGGATGGACATGGGGATAAAACTCTTTTTTGTTCTACACAGTCTAAATTTTGGGGTCCTATAACGTCTTCCGGATGGCAAAAGTTCATAATACCAACTAAGATTATGGCTGCTGTTGCTCACAATCAGCTGCGCCTTTCAAACTGCTCTTTGTTCAAACAACACATTCAAACTACTCTGTCTCTCGCCCACAATCTTGCTACAGACTTTCACCACCTTATTCAACACATTCTTGCTCTTCACAGTTAGACTTCCATACCAAAAGATACAAGAGAAAGTTAAGATGGACTCAATAAAACATCTGTAAAACCCTTGCAGCACTTTTCTATTTACATTGAGGCTTCTGAGCTTCTGAAGGCAAAAGATCCTTGACTGACATTCCCTTTATTATGCAAGGTTTGAGGAAAAGTATCCTACCAGTACAATAAGTAACCACAACGGGGATTGTTTATCATGGGTCTACTTTTCGCAGCTTTAAGTAGTCAAGCAAAGAATCATATAAAAAACAAACAAACCAACAACAACAACAAAAAAAAACCAACAAAATCTAAGTCATCTTTCAAAAACTTCTGTTTGGTTTAATTTTTCTTCTTCCAGTTTCCTCTGGTAAAACTGCAGGGAATCTTTGTGTAGCAGATCTGAAGTATGAAGCTGACAGTTTTCTATATATATCATTTATGAAGAACATGACACGAGAAACGCAGGTGTGCTGTTTGTGCCAGTGTTACTAGAGTAAGAAATTTGGGTCATGGATTGAAAAATTATGAAGCCTTAATTGTAAAACAAACAAACAAAAAACATGTTAAGAGTACAACACATGAATGCCTGGAACTGTCTTTGTTTGGATGCCTGCACCCATGACATAAGATTTAAGTTTTCATTCAACTAACAGTTGGTAATTCTATTGTAACCAGTTATGGTATTTATAAACTTCAAACATGTTTAGCAACACACAGTCAACACACAACAAGGCTACATTTAGGAAACACACATTTGATCATGCACAATTTAAAAGCAAAGTGTGCAACTGTCTATGATTATCAATTTCACATCTGAACAAACATGACTAAAAATCCAGGCGTGTAACTGTCAAAACATTAATAATTTTAAAACATGACTGATCTCAAAAGCATAATCCGTAAAGATCTGAAATGTAACCTTCACATTTTCAAGCATTTTGTAAAATGACTGAATAGTCCTTTCTTGATGAGACTGGATGAATCAGATAAAATGCTGTCTTTCTAATATTACCAAATGACTCATTTCACAGATATGCATGTACACAAATGTGCCTGGTAAACTCAATGACAGAACTGCTGTCAGATGCTGATCATATTGATATTCTTGACTGTAAATGTATTGGACAGTACCAATTATAAATATATGCAGAGATGATGATGCCGATGATGATGATGATGATGATGATTACACCAATTATTAGATAAGGTTAAATAAGCATGTATGCCTTTTTCTTTTGTTTTTGCTTCTTTTTTGTTTATCCAGACAGAGAGAGAGAGAGAGTGAGAGAGAGCGAGCGAGAGGGGGGGGGAGCGTGAGAGAGAGAGAGAGAAGAGAGAGAGAGATGAGGAGGGGGGGGGGAGGGAGTCGGAGGGAGGGTGCATAACGGTGACTATCAGCTGTATAATTATGAAGGGACGATTGACATTACTGATTCAAGACATCAACTACAACAATCGTTCATTCAAATTTTAATCACAAGATCTGTCGATAGGTCTAGATCTGGTCTTAAGCTTACGCTTTTCTTCTACACGTCATTTCCCATTGGCCAGTTGAGGCATTTTCATTCTCACGGTAGCAGGGTTACACCCTATGACTACGACGTCGGTCAGCAAACTCAGAACTGCAGAGTAAAAGAAAAGCCGGTACAACTGTTTACCTCTTTCCCTTTCTTGGACAATTCCTTTTCTTTCCTTAATTTTCTCATTTCCTCGAGCTTGGCCTTTTTACGCTCGAGCTCTGCTTTTCTGTCTGCCATGGTTGCTGCAGTGCAAATCTCTTGTTCAGGACCACAATATTAGATAAAGTTGTCTGCTATCAACATCGAAAAGCCTCCATTTGCAATATATTTACTGCGGACCTGTAGCCTCTCTGCATTTCCCTCAAAATATGAAAATACAGTAATAATAATAATGAGAAGAACAGAACAGTAACACCATTTTTGCCTGAGAACATATTTTCTCAGGAATAAATTATTCAGGTAAGACATTTTAGAATCACTTCGTAAATGTACATTCCTTCCTTCCCACCCCCAATGTTCCCCACCCGTCCCCTTTACTTTTCATGTACAATTTTTCCTTTATTGAAGGGGGAAGGAGAAGACAACTCTACTGCCCTATACTGCACACAATCAACAGAGTCCGCTCCCCCCCCCCCCCCCCCCCCCTCTCGTTTTTCACGTTTCATACAGGATTAGGCTCGGGTTGGATTAGGTCCAGGGTCGGCTCACTTTTTTGTTTTGTTTTTGTTTTGTTTTGTTTTGTTTTTCTTTTTCCAACTTGGATTTGGGTCTGGTTGGGCTTAGCATGTGGGAAAGGGCCATTCATGAATTCACGAATTACATTTTCCTGATCTCAGTCAAGGTCCCGATCTTTAATGCAAACGCATCACCGTTTTTCTTATCACAAAGGGTGAAGGGCTGTGTGTGTGTGTGTGTGTGTGTGTGTGTGTGTGTGTGTGTGTGTGTGTGTGTGTGTGTGTGTTCGTTCGTTCGTTCTTCTGTTCAACGTCTGTTCACTTTGAGTGATATTAGACGTGAATGAATGAAGAGAATGACTGAAGGAATGAATGAATGAGTGAATAAGCCTATATGTTATATAAGCGTGTATGTAGGCCTTTGTATGTGAGTGTATATCTGTATACGGATCTAAACAAAAACAAAAACAAAAGAAAAAAAAACAACAGATATCTTAATACAACAATTCATGGATAAAATTAACAGAAGATACAGATCTAGCATGATATAACAACAAAACAAAAATCCTTCACTATCTAAACTTAAGAGTGAAGGAGTAAAATGCAGGCCATCATTATATAACGCACTATGAACTAACACAAAACAATTTAAAGAAAAACCCCAATCGGACTATGAAATAATTGTTCAGCAATTTCGATAAGCAAAAAGTGGTCCAAAAGTATATCTTGCAAGTTTTTTTCAGAAAAATTATTAGACCTTAATGATGTTGGTAAGAAAGAAGTAACTTGCGACAATTAAATAAAATATGGCTCAATGTTATTTCTTTACCACAAATACAATTAGCATTTTTACTAAACTTTGTTTTTAAAGCGTTTAGCTTTAATCGAATCATAAGGGAATATACTTGTCTGGAATAATAAACTGGATGATCAGACATTTTTCTTAGAACAAGGTCTATTGGAAAAGCTTCCCACTGTTTCGATGAAATATCAACATTTATTTGAGCTCTCTTCCGTGCACTTGATTCAAGGATACGATAACATTCTACGACTGATGGTTTTATTTTCAGCTCGGAAGATGACCCTGCTTTTTTAGCACCATTTTTTGCAGCCCTATCAGCCAATTCATTCCCAAGTATACCAGTATGCGAAGGAATCCAGCAAAATTCTGTAATAGTGCCTTTAGACGCCAGCCAGTATAAAAGATATTTAATTTCAAACACAAGGTCGGGTCGTGTCGATATATTTGATGAATCAAAGGCAAGTAAGACTGATTTTGAATCTACAAAAAAAAAAAAAAAAAAAAAAAAAAAAACCGATCTGAGCAATATTACTGGGAAGATCTGTTAGAAATTCCATTGCTAGCATAATAGCTACTAATCCAGCTGTGAATATAGATAAATAACTACCCAGAAAGAACGATCTTTGAGTTTTAAGCGAAGGAATAACAAATGCTGCACCAACATTTCCATCATCTAAAACAGAACCATCAGTAAACACCTGAAGATGATTTTGATATTTTTCGCATACATGTGATTTTGCTAAATTAGCGATGATGTTGATATTTTCCCCTTTTTTGATGTCAATGTAACCAATATCAAGAAAAGGTTTTGGTATCTCCCATGATGGAATAAATGAAGAAGATGGATTTTTAGCCACATCTTTGATATCAATTTTTGAACATTCAATCAAATCAGAAGTATATATACCTAATGTTTCTTGCGATGTAATCATAATTGCCCTTTTTGGAAAGTCAGTGTTCGATCTAAGTTTTAAGTCTTCTTGAATGTAATGATCATTAACACTTGATTTTATGACAAATTTTGATGCTACTAATTCACGATAATCATCAAGGGGCAAAATTCCAGCTTCTCTTTATGTTTTTGCATTTGAAGCATGAACAGGGATACCAAGAGCAAGTTTAATGGCTTTGCAATCCAAACTTTGTAACTTTTTCAGAAGACATTTTGGAGCACTAGAATATACTTCTTGACCATAAGTAAGTTTTGATCTAACAAGAGCTATGGAGAGATGAAGTAAAGTTTTTGAATCCATTCCCCAGGGTAGTCTGCTTATAATTTTTAATAAATTCAAACTTTTCCTAGCCTTTGTTAATATATATTCAAAATGAATATTCCAAGATAATTTTGGTGTAAAGAAAACTCCTAAAAAATTAACAGTTTGTTTATATTCTAAAGGTTCACCTAGAAGTTTGAAGACTGGTAAATTTTCTGGATTGCTTGCTGCATTAAACAACATCATATTTGTTTTTTCAGTGGACAAAGATAGACCATTTTGTGTCATGTAGTTGCCTATGCTGTCTAGATCTCTTTGATATAGTCTTCTAACATAATTCTGTGCTCTTTGTGGAGTTGACGTTTTCAGAGTTACTTCCATCCACATGCAGATATCATCTGCGTATTGCACTAGAACAACATTTTTGGAGACTGCTTTTGGGAGATCTTGTATAAGGATATTAAAAAGAATAGGCGCTATTACTGAACCTTGCGGGATTCCCATGTCTAGTTTTCTGAGTGTTGAGTGTGTACCTCCTACTCTGGCTAACATAGTTCTATTATCTAAAAACGATTTGATATAATTATACATGTTTCCTGATAATCCAATCAGTGTGTGTGTGTGTGTGTGTGTGTGTGTGTGTGTGTAGTATTCAATTCAATGCTTATTCACAGTATGTCATCTTAAAGGGAGAATGAAAAAAGAACGCAGCAACAATAAGCAATAAACCAAGTACCATCAAATAAAAAGATACAACATCTGCATCTCATTACTGGTGAGTAAAGAGTTAATGCTAATCCAGTGTCACATATTAGTGAGAAATTATTACAAATTTAAGACAAAGGTGGCAATTGTTTTCTTCAATTGCTTACATCTGACAAGTATATGCATATTTGATATTTCTCTCACCACAAATGCATCGTATGTCATTCGTAAATTTTGCTTTAAAAGCATTAAGTTTAAGTGTGTAAATCAAAGAGGACATTGACATTACATGATATAAGCCATTTCGAGATCTTGAAATAGAAGCACTCTGCAATAATCTATATCCCTCTACAAGAGTTAGAGGAATGTTTTAACTACATGCACTCTCAGCACGTTTTTCTCTTCTTTTTTTTTTCTTTTTTTTTTGCCAGTCTGTCAACTCCTTCGTTACAATGGATACGTTACAGTGTGCGTGTGTGTGTGTGTGTGTGGGTGTGGGTGTGGGTGTGTGTGTGTGTGTTACAGTGTGTGTGTGTGTGTGTGTGTGTGTGTGTGTGTGTGTGTGTGTGTGTGTGTGTGTGTTCTCTCTGTCTGACTCTTCTTATTCCTCTTCTTCTTTTTCTTCTTCTTCTGGGGGAGGGGGGGGGGGGATGAGGGTTTCTGTGTGTGTGTGTGTGTGTGTGTGTGTGTGTGTGTGTGTTGTGTGTGTGTGTGTGTGTGTGTGTGTGCATGGGAGTTCAGATGCGTTATACGTTGCAACACGGTATGAAAGAGGTGTAAACTATAAGTGAAATCTTTGAACAAACAAATGGGCCACGAACAAAGAACCGAACGACAGAAAGACACACGAAAGGAAAAGAAAGAACAAAAAAAAATCAAGAAAGAAAGAGAAGCGGACGACAATAAAGAACGGCAAAAATAGATTACTTTTAGTCAGTGAAATAGAATGATGTGAAAAAGGAAGTTAATAAGCACAGAATTCCCAGAGGGCAGCTGAAGCGTACCATTTCAATGGATGTCCAGGAAAAGCCCCAGTATCCGGGCCCACAAGAGTCGGGGATGGGGGTGACACGAGAGAGAGAGAGAGAGAGAGAGAGAGAGAGAGAGAGAGAGAGAGAGAGAGAGAGAGAGAGAGAGAGAGAGAGAGAGAGAGAGAGAGAGAGAGAGAAGAGAGAGAAAGAGAGAGAGAGAGAGAGAGAGAGAGAGAGAGAGAGAGAGAGAGAGAGAGAGAGAGGCCGACAGATAGAGACGAGGAGAATAGGAAAAAAGGGAAGAAAAAAAAAAAAAAGGGGGGGGGGGGGGGGGGGGAGAGAGAAAAGAAGGAGACCAAAATGGGACGACAAAAACCGAAACATAGAACTTTGTTTTCTTATTCAATTAATAATAATTGAGTGGTACCTTTCTTTGAACACGTTGAAATTGGTGTTAACGTCGTTTTGTAAATAATTGCATTCCACAAACAATTCCCTGAATAAGTCACACTAGTTTAAAAAAAAATCAACTCTAGGACGTGGTGGTACTATCCAAGATGAATGGTTATTACTCTTTGTTGAAAACATATTAGTAAGGGAGGGTGGGGCTCTTCCCGATAATATACTATGCACAAAAAGAAACGCATATTTTTATTTCAGTTATTTCATGCGTCATTTAGCATTCAAAATATTACAACCACAGAAGAAATAAGACATCAATCTACTGTTATGTCTATTCATTATGTCTGACTATTCACACTGCACAGAGTTCCCTGCTATACGGGACATTTTTATGTCAAAATTTTCCTTAATATTTTCAGCGAAAAAAATATGCGTTTCTTTTTGTGCACAGTATATTTTGAACATGAATGAATGGTATCCGTCTGTCTCGAGAGACAATGGTGTTGCGCCGTGGATTAGTCGGTTGTGGAGTTGCAGCGCTGCTGTGGGCTGAAGAGCCCAATCCTTGAGTGGCAGACTGTGTTGCAGTTGCTGCAGGTGGAATATCAGTCATGAGTGCCTGACGCAATTCCTCGAGGACTGCGGCGCCTCCGCTCTTCCCACTTGCTTGATGCCGGCTTTGATGGCGGACCGCCAGCTGACCCTGTCTGAAGCTGCTGTCTCCAGGTCTGCTGGGTCGAGGCTGTCTGCCCCCAGATCCCTCTTGCATACATCCTTGTGGCGTATGACGGGCCGTCCTGTGGGTCTGGAGCCTGTAACCAGCTCAAGTTATAGCATGTCCTTTGGGATGCGACTGTCGTCCATGCGGCTGACGTGGCCAAGCCAGCGCAGGCGTCTCTGTGTCAGCATACCGAGCAAGCTAAGCACCCCCGCCTGGGCCAGGACGTCCTTGTTGGTGATGCGTTCCTGCCAGGTGATGCCGGGGAGTCTTCTGGGGCAGCGCAGGTGGAAGGCGTTCAGTCTGTATTCATATCGAGAGTACAGGGTCCGTGCTTCGCCTCCACAGAGAAGGGAGCTCAGCACGTAGGCTTGGTACACTTTCATCTTGGTGTTTGACGTTAGCGTGGTGGTGTCCCAGACTCTCTTCGCTAGACAGGCTGTTACTACCAAAGTGGCCGTATGGTCAATGGGTTTATCATGCTCACGCAATGACGATTACTAGACGAGATGTTAGCTACATTTAGGCTTCTTCGGTTCTGTCTTTTGCGTGAACATTCTATATCTCTCACCCCCACCCCCACCACACCCCATCTTTTCAAGATAGCTATATACATGAAGCTACGAACAAATGGAAGCATGTCCTATACTTCTCTATGCCGTTCTAAAAATATTAAATTGTAACAACAGCAATAGCAATGATTATTATCATTGTTATTATATACAGTAGTAATAGTAACAACAATAATAATATGATAACAATAACAACAACAAGAAGAACAACAGTAATGATAGTAATAATAATCATCATCATCATGATCATGATAATTATTATGATGACGAAGACAATGATGATGATGATAACGATGATGATAACAAAATAACAATAAAAACTTGAACTAGTTTCTCCAGATTCCTTTGGAAGGGATAGGCTTTTTTCCCCCTTTTTAAACATGTATTGCAAGCGACAGCTTTAGGCGATCATAGGGATCCTGGAATCGCTACCTCCTCTCTCTCCTCCCCATCCTCTCCTGGCGACCTAACTTAATAATAATAAATATTTATATAGCGCCTATTCTCGGCTAGAGACCAAGCTCTAAGCACTTTACAATCCACACTCGTTTACACAACGGGCTGCCTACCTGGGTAGTGCCAACTGAAGAGCTGCCAGTTGGCGCTTCATTCAGTCGTTTCCCGTGTCATCCAGTCAATATCGTTCAATATCGTTCACTCAATATCCTTGCTTCCTTCATTCTTTCCATTTCTCACGCAGGGTGTAACGTGTCATCCATACCAACGGCCAAACTGGCCTTCTCTTCCGAAAGTTGGTGATGGGATTTGACGTGTGTGCAAGATGTTATGCGTGCGTTCACACACGGAACCTCGGTTTATAGTCTCATTCGAAGGACTGTATGGGGAGTGGAGTCAGAACCAATGTTAACTCCGAGGGAAAAATCCCCCTGTACCGAAACGGCCCGGCGGAGATTCGAACCCGCGACCCCAGGATCACGAGTCCGGCGCTCTACCAACTGAGCTATTTCGGCCCCAACTTGAACAAACAAAAGAACAAACAAACACTATCGAAAGAACACAGCAAGCAGACCTTTCCAAAAAGCGTGCACTGAGCAAAGCGGCGTAACCCTCTCCTTCCTCGCTCGACCCTTCCCTACCTCTCTCCCCACCCTCCCCCACCAATCCAGCCCGCAGCTCCCCTCCCCCACCCCCACTCCTCCTCTCCTTCTCGCCGAACAGCTTCTAGAAGCTCGGTTGGGTAGATGCACCACCCCATTCCATTTGTACCCTCCCCCGCAACCCCCCACCCCCCCTTGCCGTCCTTTCATTTAGCAATGCTCAATTACTTATTTAAAAGAAGAAGAACAGCAATAACAGAAGAAGATAACGAAGAAGAAGAAGAAGAAGAAGAAGAAGAAAGATAGGTAAGATAATGTTGCTTATAGCCCAGCCGACCGCAAAGGGCCACATCAGGGCTGTCACCATGTTAAAATCAACTCACAAGTCAGTCATTCACACAATTCTTTAAAATACATCGAAAAACCATCCGAAAGTTTGTTAAAAATCTTTCCACTGTAAAATCTCAGATCCGATGAAAAATGTTAATCTCTTTCAAGAACTCAAAGATGGCATCAGGTGGGACATCTCTGAACAAGGTTTTCATGGAATCTGCCGTAAAATGTTTGTATCTCACATCGTGCAAGTCCCAACACTCTAAAAGAATATGTTTCATTGCGAGTGGTACATGACATGGAATGCACCGCGGAGCTTCTTCACTCTTTAAAAGGTACGAATGGGTAAAATACGAATGGCCGGTGTGCAGCCGGCACAGAACTGTTTCTTCTTTACGACCACCAGACGTAGATGAGAGGAACTCCTTAAGGTTTGGACGGATCTGAAAGAGTTTGTCATCCGTCTGTGTATTCCAGTCCTCTTGCCAGAGGTCTCTAACATAATTGTTAATTTTGGGTTTCAGATCTGAACAGGGGATATATATACTGTTGGACAATTTCTCTCTTGTGGCATTCTTGGCTAAACGATCAACCATTTCATTCCCTCCGATGTCAACATGACCAGGAACCCAAGCCAGAATAATGTTGTAACCATCCGCTTTCAACTTGGTCAAAAGTTCAAAAAAGTGTAAAAGTTCTGGATGCTGAAGGTTGCGGCCAGCTATGGCCTCCAACGCTGACAGTGAATCTGACAGAACCAGAAAGTCCCTCTTCTTAGATTGTGAGATTATCTTCAATGCCAGAACCAGAGCAGTAAGTTCAGCAGAATAGACAGAAGCATCTGGAGGTATATGTTCTAACAGTATCTGAGAAAGAGCCCCAGGGCAATAGGCTGCACAGGCCACTCCATCCTCAGACTTGGAACCGTCAGTGAAAATTTTCTGATAAGATGGAAATTTTGAACAGAGGTCAGCATACAATGCCTTGTATGCCAGAGGGCTGGTAGACTCTTTACGAAAAGCTGCAAGATCAAAACAAATCTCTGGTGTGAAAAAGGTCCACGGAGGCTGATCTGGAAACTTGGAAAAAATCGGACACAACTCCTAGGTCCTAGAGAGAGAGAGAGGAGAGAGAGAGAGAGAGAGAGAGAGAGAGAGAGAGAGAGAGAGAGAGAGAGAGAATGGACTCACGAGAGAGAGAGAGAGAGAGAGAGAGAGAGAGAGAGAGAGAGAAATGGACTCACGAGAGAGAGAGAGAGAGAGAGAGAGAGAGAGAGAGAGAGAGAGAGAGAAGAGAGAGAGAGACAGACAGACAGACAGAGACAAGAGACAGAAAGAAGGAACATGGACTCATCTCCTCCTAGACGGAGGATCCACCTCTGCGTTAGTAAAGTCACGCTTGTCGCCGTGTTTGTATAGCTTATAAGCGTTTTTGTAATGCGCTTTTCTTGCCAGTTGTTCTTATTGCTGTTCCTGTCATTGTCTGTTTGTTTGTTTGTTTGTTTTTCATTCTGCTGCAGTTGTTGTTAGATCTAGTTATCAAGTGAGGCGACTGCGGGCGGAAATCTACACAAATCTGAAAAAAAAATTATTGCTAAAGCTCGCCGCCCCCCCCCCCCCCCCCCCCCCCCAACCACCCAAAAAAAAAAAAAAAAAAAAAAAAAAAAAAAAACGTTGATAAACGAATCACAAGACAGTTGTTGTTGTTGTTGTTGTTGTTGTTGATGATAGCCCTGACATGACCCTCACGGCTGGCTAGGCGAGTGGTAAACAATGCGTCACGTCACGTCGTCAGACAGAAGCGATAGTTAATCCCACATTCTGACTGCAACACACGTTTTTTTTTTTTTTTTCATTTTTTTCATAATGCTTCCTGACTCTCCAGGTAGCCAACCAGAAGTAAACCCATCAACACCCTTCCTTCATGTGCGTCTTCTACACTATTGCCGTCCAAGCAACAGGTGAAAAATGACCCGCATTCCTCGGCTTGTCCACTGGCACACAATGAATGTCGACATAAGCTGTTCATCACCATACCTGGCTGGCGGCGACTTCGGCTTCTTTGCCGCTTCCTTCTCGCCAGGTGGCGCAGATCGTCCACGACAGCTGAAACTTTTCTTACTGCACGAACATCACGCTGCACGGCACAGAAGATGACCTGACCTTCTGTCTTGACGTTGTCTGACCCGACCGGAAGTGGCCTAGTTCCGTCCTGGCGTGGTCATGATTGAGAATATGGGATGACAGAGGATATTAGATCGGAAATGAAACGAGGCAGGGAACAGTAAACGATAAACAGTAAACAAGTGGGGTAGTTTTTGCTCCCGTAAGAAAACCTAACACAGAGTAACTTTTATTCAAGACTGGCACAGCCTTTTAAACTTGAATAAAGTCAGACAAATACACAGACGACCAATCTAATAGTGGGGGAAAAAACAAGCGCAGGCCAACCGAACTGTCTTCATAGTAATGACTTGGCAAAGATTTGGACTTACGGGGGGAGTTTGAAGATGGAGAAACTGGGAACATGAAATTAAGAAAATATGTTAGAGATATGAAAACTCTTCACTAGCTGCATAAGGGAACCATCGCAATTCCTTTTGAAGGCAGATATATTTGTATTGCCTGCTCCGAGGCCTTTTGTCTGCTGGGTCGGAACTCATCAGGGAGACACGGCTGGTTGTGTCTGCACTCCTGGCGTCAAATAGAGACACACCACAGTCCATAATACTGCAGTGTTCTCACCTCCAAGGGTGCAAAAAAGAATCTAAAAGCACCCCCAAAGCAGCCAGCGAAGAGTAGTAAATGAAACGAGAGGATATTAGAACTGATTAAAAAGCTGGTCAAAGAAACATGAAGTAAAAAAAAAAAAGAAAAAAAAAAGAACGCCCCCCCCCCCCTCCTCTGGGAGAGCAGTCCAGAGAGCCCATGCTTCTGCCAAGGCTGTGCAGAGGATGGATCCACTCTTTTGATCCGGATCGGCATTAAAATGTAACAGCTTTGTCTTTATGTTATTTCTGTTTTCCCCATCAAGTTTTGTTCAAATCATCCGTAGCTTTTGTGGAATCTTGTTGACAGACAGACAGACAGACAGACAGACAGACAAACAAGCCAGCCAGCAGACGCATGCGCAGCTGGAAACATATGTATCTTAGCAGATGTCATTAGTTTTTAGTTTCCGGTTTGTCAGGAAAGCCTTGCACATGGGGTTGTCCAGCAGATTCAGGTCTTGCTGTTTGTATGTGTTGGGAACTAAAGTGCGCGCATCAGCAAGGAGGATGTGACAGCAAAACAGATTGTGCTGTTGATAATAGACCTGGAAATTCTCTATCCAGCAGCCTGATCGTATGGTCTTCTTCTTCTTCAGCGTTCGACAGCTACTCAGCTACAGCTGGACCCCAAGAGTGGCAGCAAACTCGGCTGTCCAGCGGAGATCGCTGGCAGTCCCCCAGAGTTTTGTCTTGAGGTCCGCCCCTTCTGGCCAGGCTTGCACTCGTCTCTCCTCATTGAGGGGACAGTCCTGGAGGACATGTGCTGGTGTCTGGTCGCTTGTCCACAGGGACACAGGGCTGAGTCTGCGGCTATTATCCTCTTGAGGTGGGCACGCAGGCCACAATGCCCAGTGCGCAAGCGGAAAATGATTGTTTGGTGTTTCCTCTCCAGTGTGAGGATGGTGTCTTGGTGTGCCTCATAGCCTTGGTTCATTTTAATCCAGTCAGCTCTGAAGGTACCACGTAGGAGTGACTTAACTTCCTCATACGTGGTAGGGGGAGCTGGCTGGGGGAGCTGGCTTCCGGCTTTCGCTAATCGGTCAGCATGCTCGCTTCCAGGGAGACCGACGTGGGCAGGGACCCACTGGAGGGTAGTTGGAGCTTTTTGGGTCAGTGTGGCAAGGGAGGCCTTAAGGGATTGGATCAGAGGGTGAGGATCGGGGGAGTCCAGGGCCTGGAGAGTGGACATGGAATCAGCGAAGATGGCGATGCTGGTGAGGGTTCTTCCACAGGAGGAGAGGTAGTGTGCCGCTTCTTTGATGGGATCGTATGGTCGAAAGGCTCTACATCTCAGCTCCCCCCCCCCCCTCCACCTCCTTTTTCTCACCTTTCTCATTCCTGCTGAACAACTTTGTTGGTTGCACCTCCCACTTTTTTCGCCACCGTTCCTCCCCACCCAATTTCTCATCTCTGAATGAGATTCTGAAGCAGTGCATTTCCGTGTGACACAGTTTGACAGTTGATGAAAAAAGAAA
>CM065745.1:47870332-47872832 GCA_033310375.1 Conus canariensis
GAGAGAGAGAGAGAGAGAGAGAGAGAGAGATTGTGCGGTGTGTGTGTGTGTGTGTGTGTGTGTGTGTGTGTGTGTGTGTGTGTGTGTGTGTGTGTGTGGTGCGCGCGCGCACGCACGCGCGTGTTTGTGCGTTTATTGTTGTTGTTGTAATTGTGTGCGTGCGTGCGCACGCGCGTGTTTGTGCGTTTATTGTTGTTGTTGTAATCTAAAACATGCCAGCATATTTGTTTGTTATTGTATAATTGGCCTCTATGAGGTAAGAGTGTACACAGATCCAAAGTCGATATCATCTGTCAATCCAAGTGTCCATTTGCCGATACGGCCGTCTTTGACTGAGGCACACTTATGTTGTTTTTTTTTCCATTGATAGAAGCTCCGTGGTGCATTCCATGTCTTGTACCACTCACAATGAAACATACTCTTTTAGAGTGTTGGGACTTGCACGATGTGAGACACAAACAATTTACAGCAGACTCCATGAAAACCGTGTTCAGAGATGTTCCGCCTGATGCGATCTGTGAATTTCTGAGGGAGACTAACATTTTTCATCTGATCTGAGATTTTCAACAAACTTTCGGGTGTGTTTCTAGAAGGTGTTTTAAAGGGTTGTGTGAATGAATGACTTGTGGGTTGGCTTTAACGTGGTGACAGCCCTGAGGTGGCCCTTTGCGGTCGGCTGGGCTATAAGCAACATTTCCTTACCTTACCTTCCAACACCCTTCTTTTTTTCTTTGAATTTTTTCCCCCTTGCTAAGAAGGTTCTTTTCTTTGAAACAAAACGTTTTACAATCATCATGACATGTACAGCATCATTACACCATACGCAATACAAGTCACAACCAATATGAGAAAGGAAATAAAAGAGCGACAAATAACATAGTATTCACTGTATGTTCGTGCATAAACAGCGCTATTAGAATGAATATAGCGCCGTTAAGAAAGCGAAATGATAAAGTAAGGTAAACAGACAAACGAACAAACCGTCAGTCAAAAACAACAGTGACCAACCCCAACTCAGGACATTTTTCTCTGTGAAATCCCTACCCCCCGTCACCCTCCCCTATCCATCCACCCACCCCACTCATCTCCATATTGTCTCACCCTCTCGTTCACCCCTCCCCCCCCCCCCCTCTCCTGCATCACCTGCACTCACACACACACACACACACACACACACACACACACACACACACACACACACACACACACACACACACACACACACATCTTCTATCTCATTTCTCTGTGACTAGACAGCATTCTATTGACATAACATTTGTAAATTGTGACTTATTGTTAATGCATTAGTCGTGTTATTTGACAGTCACACAAATTTCCTAATCTCTACTTTTTAAATTGATATCAAGAGATTAGGTGATGGTTTTTTTTATTAATTTGGGTTGTGCACATAAGGTGGAATTACGATTTGGGTTACCACACTGGCCAGAGGCCTTCAAACAAATAAATAGCATACAGGTTTTACATGTCAGAAAGTGTGAATGAATGGTACTTCAACGACAGCTACACTAACGCCGCCACCTCCATCGATTCGACCTTGACATCGGCGCCAGTAATGGTACAACAGATACTGTTAAGTGAATAATCAGAATACTGTCATAGCAGACTGCAACGGAGATGGCTACAATCGTAGTACCCATTTGCCATCATTATTTTGTTACAAATAACTTACTCCCAAATAGCATTGTATGCAAGCCACTTTACCCTGAATTTATCTTGGCGCATTTCAAGGCTGTGAACATATCTATCAATTTTCTGAATATTTTTTTAAATTTTCTCAAAAAGGCTAGCAATGTTGGTTTTATTTTGTTTACACGACAATTGTAAACAAAATATTTTGCGTGTAAAAGGATAAAACTAAGCCCTTCGTCTAACTTTGTGTTTTCGTCGCAACTAAAAAGGATTAGACAAGAATTCAACGATAACCTATCACAATGTGTACATTTACTTCTTAAGCAACTCTCAAATTCATTCCAGAATGATTGAACATGCACACATTCCCATAAATAGTGATACAATAGTGAAATTTTATTTCGATTTCTTTATTTCCCTTTTCAATTAAAAAGAAAACTTTATACAATAACCTAGGTAAGATAAGATAAGCTAAAGTTGCTTACAGCCCAGCCGACCACAAAGGGCCACATCAGGTTGTCACCACGTTAAAATCAACTCACAAGTCATTCATTCACACAGTTCTTTAAAATATATCGAAAACCCCAACCGAAAGTTTGTTAAAAATCTTTCCACTGTAAAATCTCAGATCCGATGAAAAATGTTAATCTCTTTCAAGAACTCAAAGATCTCGTCAGGAGAACGTCTCTGAACAAGGTTTTCATGGAATCTGCTGTAAAATGTTTGTGTCTCACATCATGCAAGTCCCAACACTCTAAAAGAATATGTTTCACTGTGAGTGGTACATGACATGGAATGCACCATGGAGCTTCTTCACTCTTTAAAAGGTATGAATGAGTAAAATACGAAT
>CM065745.1:47882832-47890332 GCA_033310375.1 Conus canariensis
GTCCTGTTCATCATTTCATCATTCTTTCTGTTCACAGAAAACAAGCATGCACTGGTGTCTTTTGTTCGTTTTTTCTTCTTCTTTCTTTCCATCATTCTTACTATTTACAGGAAACATCCACGTGTGTTACAGTCTTTTGATCGTGTTTTTCATTCCTTCATTCTTTTGTTTTTTCATTCCAGTATTCTACTGTTTTTCATTCCATTATTCCTTTTTTTTTTCCTTTCATCAATATTTTGTTTTTCATTCTATGATTCTTTTGTTTTTATTCCATGATTCTTCTGTTTTCAATTCCGTCATATTTCTGTTTATTATTCCGTTATTTTTCCTATCCTTTGTAAACAACCGTGTCTTGGTGTCTTTTTATCGTGCTTTTATCATCCAATCCTTCTTTTGGGTCTTTATTATCGTTTTCTTTTTTTCTTTTTTCTTTTTTTTTTAATCCAATCCTTCTTTTGGTTTTAATTTCATCACTCTTTCTATTCATAGGAAACAGCTGTGTTGGTGTCTTTTGGTCATGCTTTTCTTCCATTATTCTCTATTTCTCAACGCGCAGCCATGACCTATTCTCGTCATGTGTTTCTGTCTTTTAATCGTATTTTTCATTCCGTCATTCTTTCTTTTCACAAGACACAACCATTCTTCCTTCCGTCGTTCTGTCTATTTACAGGACACCACCATTACCAATTCATGCCACGTTGTGGCGACTCTTGATCTCGTATTTCATTCTGTCATTATTTCTATTCACAGGACATAGCCATAACCAATTCATGCCACGTTGTGGTGACTCTTGATCTCGTATTTCATTCTGTCATTATTTCTATTTACAGGACTCAGCCATAACCAATTCATGCCACGTTGGGTGATTCTTGATCTCGTATTTCATTCTGTCATTATTTCTATTTACAGGACTCAGCCATAACCAATTCATGCCACGTTGGGTGATTCTTGATCTCGTATTTCATTCTGTCATTATTTCTATTTACAGGACTCAGCCATAACCAATTCATGCCACGTTGTGGTGACTCTTGATCTCGTATTTCATTCTGTCATTATTTCTATTCACAGGACATAGCTGTCATCTACTCTCGCCGTGTGTTGCTGTCTTTTGATCACGTTTTTGTACTCCCAGTTCTTATAGAACTAACGGCTATAACGGCCCATAACGGTTTTTCTTTTTTATGGAATATCTTAGAAAGTATGTGGCCGATATTTCTGAAAATTTGTAGGTATGTTCATTATGGGTCACGGATGATGCTCGATGTTTTAGTTTACTGTTATAGCCGCTACTAACGGCCCATAATGGTTTTCTTCTTTATGGAAAATCTCAGAAAGTACTTGGCCGATCTTTCTGAAAACTTGTAAGTATGTTCGTTATAGGTTACAGATGATGGCCAATGTTTACCCGAATAGCCATTACTAACGGTTACGGTTACACCAGCCCAAGACGGTTTTTCCTCTATCTCACGCGTATTCAGGATAAACTGGGAGCACGTTTATATGCTTTGCATCTTGTTTTTCATTCCGTTATTCCTTCTCAAGACACAGCAGTTATCTAATCTCGTCGTGCGTAGCTGTCTTTTGATGGCGTTCTTTCATTCTTCATTCCGTCTGTTCCCAGGACACAGCTGTGACCTACTCTCGCCGTGTGGCGGTGACCTATGACCGAACAGGTGCTCATCCCACGGACCAGGTTCTGACGGCGTCATGTACCGTCCCCTTCCTGCCCCCCGCCACCTCCCCGCCGTGAGTGTCTCTTGTCTGTCCGTCTGTCTGTCCCTCTTTGTCTTTCCCTGTCTGTCTCTCTGTGTCTTTGTCTCTTTGTGTCTTTGTCTCTCTGTCTCTGTCTCTGTCTCTCTCTGTGTGTGTGTGTGTGTGTGTGTGTGTGTGTGTGGTGTGTGTGTGTGTGGTGCGTGCGTGCGTGCGTGTGTGTGTGTGTGTGTGTGTGTGTGTGTGTGTGTGTGTGGTGAGTGTGTGTGCGCGTGTGTTTGTGTGTGTGTGTGCGCGAGTGTGTGTGTGTGTGTGTGTGTGTGGTGTGTGTGTGTGTGTGTGTGAGTGTGTGTGTGTGTGTGTGTGTGTGTGTGTGTGTGTGTGTGTAATGGTAATGTTGCTTGTAGCCCAGTCGAACGCAAAGGGCCGTATCAGGGCTATCATGGCGTCCAACTCAACTCATAACTCATTAAAAAAAAATCCCCGCCTCACATTCACAAAAAAAAAAACCCTTCAACATACACCTTCTAAAAACACACCGGAACCTTTGTTAAAAATCTTTCTTCCGTGAAATCTTAGATCAGATGAAAATGTTAATCTCTTTCAGAAATTCAGAGATCACATAAGGTGGGTCATCTCTGAACAAGGTTGTCATGGAGTCTGCTGTACAATGTTCATGTCTCACATCATGCAAATCCTAACACTCTAAAAGAATATGTTTCATTGTGAGTGGTGCATGACATGGAATGCACCATGGAGCTTCTTCACCTTTTAAAAGATAAGAATGGGTGTAAAAGGAGTGGCCTGTGTGCAAACAGCACAAAACTGTTTCTTCTTTCCGGCCGCCTCGGGAACATGGTAAAAACTCTTCCACGTTTGGACGGTTTTTACAATTTGTTCTTCGTCTGCGAGTTCCATTCCTCTTGCCAGAGGTCTTTGACATAAGCCTGTGTTTTGGATTTCAGGTCAGTGTGAAGGATAGACAATCTGCTCAATTCTTTCTTTGTGGCAGTCTTGGCAAGGTGATCAATCATTTCGTTGCCTCGAATACCCACATGGCTGGGAACCCGAGCAAAAACTATATTGTATCCATCTGATTTCAGAGAGGTGTACAGTTCGACTATTTCAACAGTTGAGGGTGCTTGAGGCTACGGCTGGCAATGGCCTCCAAAGCAGTGTAGTGGTGGCGCAGAAGATGGGACAGCAAAAAACAAAAAAACAAAACAAAACAAAACAAACACAAAACAAAAACAAACAAACCGAAAAAAAGAAAAAGTCCTTTCGTGTGTGTGTTGTGTGTGTGTGGTGCGTGCGTGCGTGCGTGCGTGCGTGCGTGCGTGCCTGCGTGCGTGCGTGCGTGCGTGCGTGCGTGTGTGTGTGTGGTTTTTCATCAGCTAAGGATTATTCTGATGAAGGCTTCAATCCAGAAACACAATCGTGGACCCCCCCCCCCCCCTCCTCAATTCTCCCTTCCTATCCCCTGCGACTCGTACAAAAGATGATTATCTCTATTGTTGTTGCCGAACAGGACGACACCCCCACCCCCAACCGAACCCCCGTGGCCCCTGACCCAGCAAAGCGCCCACCACCCATCCCAGACCACGGCCCCACCCATCTCCATCTCCTTCACCCGCCCTGGCGGCCAGTGGAGCTGCTTCCGACCTTCCACCCCTTGCCTGGGAAGTGGTAGCGTCTGCAGCGTCACGGGCACCTGCCAGTGTGGTGCTTTGTTGGCGGGACTACAGTGCACCATTCCAGAAGGTAACAATCTGTTGTTCGTCTTTGATGCTTCCTGTCTTTCTGATGCCCCCCCCCCCCCCCCCCCCCCCCCCCTCCCGTTCTGCCTTTCGTTGCTGGTGTAGCACGCCATTTTGTATTCTGACGGGAAATAGTTCATAAAGGTCAATGCGCGTGCGCAGAAAGTGCCTCCAGCCGACGATTTGAGCAAGGAATCAAAACAAAACAAAACAAAGCAGAACAGAACAAAACAAAACAAAACAAAGCAGAACAGAACAAAACAAAACAAAACAAAACACCAGGAAGTTAATTCACATTATTCAATAAACTTCATTCCCAGGATTAAAATAAAAAAAAATATTAATTTGTTTTGCTGTTCGCCTGTTTGTTTGTTTGTTTGTTGTCCCCCCTCTCCCCCCCCCCCCCTCCCCCCCAATTTTTAAGTCGGTAAGTTCTCACGTCACCTTCCAGTATCTTCGATTCAGCAAAGGTTTCACTGATTATGAAATCACATGCACGCACACACACGCGCGCGCGCGCGCGCGCGCGCACGCAACACGCACACGCACACACACACACACACACACACACTCTGTCTCTGTCTCTGTCTCTCTCTCTCTTACACACACACACACACACACACACACACACTCACACGCGCGCGCTCTCTCTCGCTTGCACGCACGCACACACGCACGCACGCACGCACGCACGCACACACACACACACACACACACATACATACACGCACACTCAACTTCATTGCTTAAACAAAATGGTGGGAAGGAGGAAAGAGAGGGAAGGAAGCGGGGAAGAGGATGTGGGGGAGTTTAAGGAGGGGTGGGGGGGGGGAGGGAAGGGGCACACACTGAAATAATGGACCTTGTTATCTGGTGGAACTAAAGCAATCGTGAGATTTATTTCACATCGGTATTGCATAATGTGCGACACACTCAAATCCATTCTGTGGTTTAGAATGATTATAGTACATTACAAAGTTGTTTAACGGCGCAAGTTTACGCTTCTCCCACCCTCTCTCTCTCTCTCTCTCTCTCTCTCTCTCTCTCTGATAGTTCATTCACTTTTAAAGTCGTTCATCATAATTTTTTTTCTAATTTGTTACTTTTTTCCCACTTCATTGATGGCAAGATGTAAAAAAAAAAAGAAGAAAAAAGCCTGTATTGTGCCTATTCTTCTCCCTCAATAATACAACAACAACAACAAAATCGTTCTTTCGTTCTCTGCTTTATAGGCTGATGCAATTCACACACCCCGTCACTATTTAATAATAAATAATAATAACAATAAATCGAGCTTATATAGCGCTCTTCGATGAGAGAAGAAAACTCATCCTCAGAGCGCTTCACAATACAGGAAAAATAAAAGTTTCCATAAACATTGCACAATACTGAGAAAAAGGCATCAAAACAATAGGTCACAAAGCAAGCACTAAAACAGATGCACAAACCACCCCCCCCCCACTCTATCCTCCCCCACCTTAAAAAGAAAAAAATATCTATATCGTATCGCTCATTTTCTTCATCTTTGTAACGTTAAATTTGCCAAAGGAAGACAGGCGCACTGCTGCAACAAACGAACATTGCTCATTTTGTCTGGTGCTGGACCTGATCAGAAGAATTCTCATTGATCTGACCCGATGGAATTGACCGAGTTCTCTCATCAAGTTTGCAAAAGCCTTGTTGACTGACCAGGCAGCCTTAAACAAGTAGGGTGAGTCTTGCTCCCACAAGAAAACCTAACATAGAGTAACTTTTATTCAAGACTGGCACAGCCTTTTAAACTTGAATAAAGTGAGACAAATACAAAGACGAACAATCTAACAGTGGGGGAAAAACAAGCGCAGGCCAACAACCCCTCCGTCATCACAGTAATGACTTGGCAAAGATTTGAACTTAAGGCGGGGCAGAGAGGGTTGAAGATGAAGAAAATGGGAACATTAAATGTGTATGAATATAAAAGCTCTTTTCTAGCTGCATGAGGGAACCATCATAATCCCTCTTGAAGACACATCTATTTGTATTGCCTGCTCCTAGGCCTTTCGTCCGCTGAATCGGACTCATCAGGGAGACACAGCTGATTGTGTCTGTGCTCCTGGCGTCAAATAGAGACACACCACAGTCCACAATACTGTGGTGTTCTCACCACCAAGGGTTAAAAAAAAGAATCCAACAGCACCCTCAAAGCAGCCAGCGAAGGGTAGTAAATGAAACCAAAACAAAAGTGTGGGGAGGAAAAAAAGTTGCTGAAAAACTAAAGACATTATGCAAATAGTATAAAATGTAGGGGACAATCTTTGAGCCTACACCTGAGGATCCACCCAAGGATGCAAGGGAGATCAAAAGACAAACACAGACAGAAACAAATACAAATAACATCGATTTAATTGAAATGAAGTTGAAAATAAAATGAGGCAGGGAACAGTAAATAATAAGCATTAAACAAGTAGGGTAAGTCTTGCTCCCATAAGAAAACCTAACATAGAGTAAATTTTATTCAAGACTGGCACAGCCTTTTAAACTTGAATAAAGTGAGACGACTACAAAGACGAACAATCTAATAGTGGGGGAAAAACAAGCGCAGGCCAACAACCCCTCCGTCATCACAGTAATGACTTGGCAAAGATTTGAACTTAAGGCGGGGCAGAGAGGGTTGAAGATGAAGAAAATGGGAACATAAAATGAAGAAAATTTGTATGAATATGAAAACTCTTCACTAGCTGCATGAGGGAACCATCATAATCCCTCTTGAAGGCACATCTATTTGTATTGCCTGCTCCTAGGCCTTTCGTCCGCTGAATCGGACTCATCAGGGAGACACAGCTGATTGTGTCTGTGTCCTGGCGTCAAATAGAGACACACCACAGTCCATAATACTGTGGTGTTCTCACCACCAAGGGTTCAAAAAAAGAATCCAACAGCACCCCCCAAAGCAGCCAGTGAAGGGTAGTAAATGAAACCCAAACAAAAGTGTGTGGAGGAAAAAAAGTTGCTGAAAAACTAAAGACATTATGCAAACAGTATAAAATGACCAGTCAGGTAAATAACAACGAACACGATGATAGGAATAGTTGGGGTTTACGTATTCACAGCGAAAGCCTTTTACGTACACGTTTGTTGCCGCACGATTGTACGTACCAATCTGACTTTTTTTTTTTTGCAGAAGCGATCAACTCAAGGGAGTGCACCCTCAGTACACTCAACCCGTGCGACCCCGTTGGCGGCGTGTGCTATGACAGTGGCGAAGGAGCCAAGTGCGCGTGCGTGGACGGTTACTATGGGACCGTTGTCAACATCCATGGGTTAGCAGCTAGCTGTCTGTATGTCTGTCTGTCTTTCACTGGCTGGTTGGCTGTGTGTCTCTTCCATATGCCTGTGCAGGGGCGGATCGTGTACTAAAAGGAGGGGAGGGAAGGCGTCCAAGCTGAGGTCGGGTGCAGGAACCTAGCAGCAGATTTTGTGAAAACAGGATGGGGGTGGGGGAGGTGGGGGGCAGGGGAGGGGGGTGGGGTGGGGGAGGTTAAGGGTGATTAATAATTTGTAAAAGCGGAAGAGGAGAAGGTTGGGGGAGGGGGAGGGAGAAGGGGGGGGGGGCAAGGCGGAAATTTGGTATAGGGAGTGGGGGGGGGGGGTTGGGGGGGAGATGGGAGGAGAGGGGGACACAGTGTTCAATGTTGTTAAAGCAGAAAGGAAGGGGGAAGAGGGGTGGGAGGGTGAAGGAAGGTTAAAATTCTGAGAAAGTAGGAGAGGTGGAGATAGAGGGGAAGGGGGGGGGGGGGGGGAGGGGGGGGGAGGGGGAGGAGGGACAAGATGCAGATTTTTTTTTTTTTTGGGCAAACGGGGGAAGGTCAGGGGGCGGGGCAGGGGGTGGGGTGGGGTGGGGGTACTGGAGTAAATAAAGTGGATAGGAGGCCTTTCCTGGCTGATGTTAAGTAGTTATCTCTATCCACTGCGAATTCATACATCCCCTCCCCTCCCCCCCCCCTTTTTTTTTAACGGGAGGGGAGGGGGTAGGGTGAAGAAGGAGTCCCCCCCA
>CM065745.1:47910332-47912832 GCA_033310375.1 Conus canariensis
CTTCCACAACCACCACCACCATCATCATCATCGTTATCATCATCATCATCATCATCATCATCAGTATCATCATCTTCATCATCATCATCATCATCATCATCATCATCATCATCATCATCATCATCATCATCATCGTTTTTCTCCTCCTCCTCCTTCTCTCTCCTCCTCTCTAGTCATCGTCATTGTCGTTGTCGTCATCGTCGTCGTCATCATCATCATCATCATCAGCAGCAGCAGCAGCAGCAGCAGCATCACCATCATCATCATTAAAAATACTTCACATTTTTGAGTTAACTATTGCTGTATGACCAATGGTGCTACTTCTACTTTAACACAGCTTCGTGATGCTATTACCATCACGGTGGTGATGATACTATTTTTATCAATGTCATGTTTCTACCATTATTGCCAATGTGATGATAATGGTATTATTACTGTTGTAATGTTTCTACTGTCACTGTTGTTGTATAGTTACTATTAATAATACCGTCGTAATGGTATTATGATTATAACCGTTGTAATTTTATCGCTGGTATTACCTCTGTAATGATACAACTTATAATACCACTGTAATGGTGCTGCTAGTATTACCATTATGGTGTTACTGCTAGTATTACCGTTGTAATGTTACCACTAGAATTACCATTGTATTTGTTGCTGCTAGTATTATCATTGTAATGCTACTATTAGTACTATTGTTGTAATATGACTACTAGTGTTACCGTTGTAATGTAACTGCTGTATAACCATTGTAATGTTACTGCCGTTGTTACACTATAACGCTATGCTAGTTACACCATTATATTGCCTGTTATTACTAGCATTGAGCTACAATCAACATTGCGATGCTACTTCTAGTACCGTCATTGTAAGGCCACTACTGGTATTCCTCTTGTAATGTCATCACATTCCAGTGTTACCACGAGTGTTACCATTATCATGTTTATTGCTAGTCATTCCATTGCGACGTGACTATTATATTAACGCTGCTTACACATACATGTGTCATACTGCGATAGTATCACAAATCCATACATACACGACAGTGGCATGAGTGGTAATTACATTACATGTATCTCTGCTTCTAGTTCTTCTTCTTCAACAATCACCACCACCACTACTACTACTACTACAACCACCACCACCACCACTACTACTACCACTACTAATACTACTTCTACTACTTCCACCACTACCACCACTACTACTACAACCACCACCACCACTACTACTACCTCTACTAATACTTCTACTACTACCACTACCACCTCTACTGCTACCACCACCACCACCACCACCATCATCACCACTTCTACAACTGCTACTACTACTACTACTACTACTACTACTACTACTATTGCTGTTGTTGTTGTTGCTACTGCTGCTGCTGCTGCTATTGCTTCTTTTTCTGTGACTTTTCATGTTGTCAGTTGCAGCAATTTTGACACTGGGAAATAAAGGGTGGTTGGTTGTGTTCGTGAAATGTTGTTACCATTTTGTCTGGTTTTACTTATGTGCTTTATCCCACTCACGCTTGACGTTGTTGAATGCTAGCTGCTTGTATTGGGCTGTTGCTTTATAAACAGTGAATGATTGAATTGTACCTCAGTCTTCTGTCTAGTGGACGAGTGTGTGTGTGTGTGTGTGTGTGTGTGTGTGTGTGTGTGTGTGTGTGTGTGGTGCGTGTGCGTGTGTGCGTGCGTGCGTGCGTGCGTGCGTGCGTGCGTGCGTATGTGTGTGTGTGTGTGTGCGCGCGCGCGCGCGCGCGTGTGTGTGTGTGTGTGCATGCGTACGTATGTAGTGTGTGTGTGTGTGTGGTGTGTGTGTGTGCGCATGCGTGCGTATGTGTGTGTGTGTGTGTGTGTGTGTGTGTGTGCGTGCGCGCGCGCACGCGTACGTATGTGTGTGTGCGCGCTGCACATGTCTATGTGTGTACTTGCGCACGTCAGCGAGTCTCTCCATCAACCGCCAGCCTCAATGTAAGGGAAGTAACTTGTGCGTATTCATGTTGACCGGATTATATCCCTTGGACCAGAACATGATGGAAACAAAAACTCCGCCAGTTGCTCAGCTCCCAAGTCTATGCAACCATTCTAGCGTCAAAAGGCAGTAACAGGTGTATCTCCATAGTTAAATAGCTGTTTTCCCTGAGGAAAAAAAAAGGGGGGGGGGGGGGGGGGGGGAAGATGTCATTCTAAGGACCACAATTTTTTTTCTCTCTCAGGATCAGGAACGTTTTCCCCAAGGATAATCAATGGCTTCCCTGTTTTTCCTCGGTGATGGCAAAAATCAAGGGCAAGAACTGTAAGGAGTTAAGGGCCTCAGGCCAATAGGACGTTATTCTTACCCTTCAGCGTTAGCGTTGGCTTTAAGCTCTTTCCATTGGCTGCGGAGCACTTAGCTGTTTGACAGCGAAACAATATGGCGACGCCAGTGACTCGTCAGATCCATTTAAGATCTTTATTATTTTTTTTTTTTTTTGGTCGATGGCGACCTCGGC
>CM065745.1:47920332-47927832 GCA_033310375.1 Conus canariensis
CTGAAACCCCACCATACACTCTGACACCCCATCATACACTCTGAAACCCCATCATACACTCTGAAACCCCATCATACACTCTGAAACCCCACCATACACTCTGAAACCCCGCCATACACTATATAGACTTGGAACTGGACATAACAGACTGAATTCACACATGTAGAAAAAGTACAAGACTGGCGAGTGTTGATGTCCCCATGCATAGAGGCCGAAATGGACACCGAGCACATACTACAGGACGTCACCTCCATGCTACTGCCAGGCAGGACACATGGCGGAGCCAATGGCTCTGGGGCCAAGCTCTGCGGGGACCTGGCGGACCTTCGGAGGACAGCCAACTTCGTGTGGGCAACTGGCATCACCATCTAAGTGTTCGAGAAGAAGAAGAAGAAAAGAAGAAGAAGAAGAAGAAGAAGAAGAAGAAGAAGAAGGAGGAGGAGGAGGAGGAGGAGGAGGAGGAGGAGGAGGAGGAGGAGAGAAGAAGAAGAAGAAGAAGAAGAAGAAGAAGAAGAAGACCGTCTCACACTATGATACATCATCGTACACGATCGCACAATAGCATACACTTTAGCACAGTAACATATATCGGGACACACCCACAAGCTCCACGACATATTATCAAACACTTTGATACAATGACACAGACTAGGACTGACCGTCCTACAATGTAACACGCAATAAAACACCCTAGCAAGCATCGTGCCCAAGGCTCATTGTTCGATTAATTCATAAATTAAGGCTGAATACATGGAACACTAAGCATTCTCATGGCATTACTTGTGTCTGCAGAGAAAACATTTCTGTGCATCATCTTCTGTTTGAACGCTCAGTGTTGACCTCGCTCTATCAGGAGAAAGGTACTGAGATGAATGTCTTGTATGGTCCATATATTGCCATGGTTATTTCGCAATCACAGGTTGCAAAATTTTTTGAAAGATCAACAATTTTGTGTACCGCTAGGGTATTTCACTCATGTAAATATACATGAATCAGATGTGGGTTTGAAACTACTTACATGGATGATAAGTTGAGTGTGTGTGTGTGTGTGTGTGTGTGTGTGTGTGTGTGTGTGTGTGTGTGTGTGTGTGTGTGTGTGTGTGTGTGCACGTGCGCGCGCGCGCCGCATGCGCGCGCGCGGCGTGTATGTGTTCAGTTTCTTCAGTTTAACGTCCTTCCACTAAAACTGATACCAGACGATGTGTTGAAGTATATGGAATGTGCGTATTAACTGTCTGGTTGTTTCTTGAAAATATGTTGTATGAATAAACATTTCTTATGATATGAGTTGAGATTGGAGATGGCCAGATAGAGGGACAAAGTGTGGATGTGAGGTGTGTGTGTGTGTGTGCGTGTGTGAGTGTGTGTGTGTGTGTGAGTGCGTGTGTGTGTGTGTGTGTGTGTGTGTGTGTGTGTGTGTGTGTGTGTGAGTGTGTGTGTGTGTGTGTGTGTGTGTGTGTGTGCGTGCGCGCGCGCGCGTGTGTGTGTGTGCGTGCGCGCTTGTATGTAAATGTGTCAATTTATCCGGAATTAGGCAAGTACGCTTCAAACTGAGTGTAGCATAGGAGCAAGAGTACTGTAAGTAATGCTAAGTAATTAACAATCTAATATTAAAGGATAGAACATCAAAGGTAAATGCCCACTGGGCTGTGTAACAACCCTTTACAAACTGAGGAAAGAAAAGAGTAGTCATTCAAAATCTTGGACACAGATGACGGACTGGATCCGTCAGATAAACTACAAACGCCCGACTTACGACATAATTCCCTTGCCCTTGGACAATTGATTAATAGATGTCCTACTCCGAGTGTTTCTCCACACATACATCTAACGTTTTTTTGAACCTTGTACGAAGGGAATTTAACCGCATTCTGTGCAGTAAACTTCTAATCTCTCTAGACAGAGAAGCAAGGTGATTGTCTGACGAGGCTTTCGAGTTGATTTTGCCACCAAATTTAACACAACTCTGATAATACTGAGTATCTGAGTTCATTATCAAGTTTCTGAAGCTTTCATCCGATGTTTTGTTTAGAAGAATATTGCATTCTGTTAAATCCAAAGGAAAATTAAGGGGAATTGAACCTCAACATTTCGAGCCCTTTCTTGCAGCCTGATCGACTCTCTCATTGGCTGAAATGCCACAATGAGAGGGGACCCAGCAAAAAGTAACTGATGTGCCTTTATCGGATAAAAGATGTATAACATGATTTATTTCTGTTATTATCTCCAAACGGATTTTTTGAATTTGAAGACCGGATTGCTTCAAGAGCAGATCTAGAATCAGTACGTGACTGACATTCAGATGGAGATAAAGAATATAATTTAAGGACATTAGGATGGCGGCTAACTCGGCACTAAAAATCGAAACATTTCTGCCAAGATGGTACATTTTCTCCACGTTTAAGTCAGGTATTACAAAAGCTGCCCCTGTCCTACTGTCTTCTAGCACTGAGCCGTCTGCGTGTGTGCGTGTGTGTGTGTATGTGTGTGTGTGTGTGTGTGTGTGTGTGTTGTGTGTGTGTGTGTGTGTGTGTGTGTGTGTGTGTGTGTGTGTGTCTAATATCATCTGACGATGAAAAGTCATTAAATAAACCACTGAACTGAACTGAACTGAACTATAGCAAGCTATCATACACTATGACCATACACTATGTATGATACACCCTTTGCATACGAGGACAAAGCGTCACGCACTAAGAGACATTAGTCGGGAGGAAGCGGGGCGGAAGGACACAGAACACTTCGGACGAATCACTGCTTGTGATGGCTGCCACAGGGCAAGAAAAAAATAGTGCCCCGAGTTTTGCGGGGAACAGGAAGAGAAGTAACCAGATTTGGGTGGTGCCAGAGCGGATATAATTACCAGACGGAAAGCTTTCTTCTTCTTCTGCCTTTCTTTTTCTTCTTCTTCTTCTTCTTCTTCTTCTTCTTCTTCTTCTTCTTCTTTCCCTCCTGGGGCATATGGCACTGGTTCCTAGCGGGTGAAGTAGATTATGTGTGGTCTTGTGTGTGTGTGATGTGTGTGTGTGTGAGTGAAGTGCGTGACGATGGTGCGTGCTGCGTGTGGTGGTGTGTGTGTGTGTGTGTGCTGTGTGTGTGTGTGTGTGTGTGTGTGTGTGCGTGTGTGTGTGTGTGTATGTGTGCGTGCGTGTGTGTGTGTATGTGTGTGCGTGCGTGTGTGTGTGTGTGTGTGTGCGTATGTGTGTATGTGTGCGTGCGCGCGGGCGCGCGCCGCGCGCGGTGTGTGTGTGTGTGTGTGTGTCTGCCATGTAGCTCGGCTATCACCACGACCTGACGTGTCTGGCCGATTTCATAACTGCCTTTGTCTCTCTTTTGTTTCTCTGTCTGTCTGTCTGTCTGTCTCTGTTTGTCTGTCTGTCTCTGTCTTTATGTCTGTCTGCTCTGTTGTGTTCTGTCTCTCTGTCTGTCTGTGTCGCTGTCTGTCTGTCTGTCTTTCTCTCTTCGCCTCTTTGTCTGTCTCTCCCTGTGTTTCTGTCTCTTTCTCTGGCTGTTCCATTTCCCCGTGTTCCTCTCTTTCTGTCTCTTTCTGTCTGTGCTTCTCTGTCTCTCTGTGTTTTTCTGTGCATCTATCTCATTCTGTTTCACTGCCTTCGTCCTTATCACTCAGTCTGTGTTCTTAGCTAATATATTTTCTCTCTGTCTCTGTCTCTGTCTCTGTCTCTCTCTCTGTCTCTCTCTCTCTCTCTCTCTCTCTCTCTCTCTCTCTCTCTCTCTCTCTCTTTCTCCTCATTTGTCTTTCAATCTGTTTCTCTGTGTTTCTGTCTGTCTGGCTCTCCTTCTTTTGTTTGTTTGTCTCTCTCTCTCTCTCTCTCTCTCTTCTCTCTCTCTCTCTTCTCTCTCTCTCTCTCTCCTTTCCGCCCCCCCCCTCCTCTCTCTCTCTCGTTTGAACTGTACGCCTCTCTGAAATCCGATACTTACAGTATGGTATTTGCTTGGGTTTCTGGTCATGTCGGCACTCGAGGGAATGGTTGCTAAACTTATCAAGAATGCCACTAGATGTAGAATTTAGCAGTTACAATCCTTCTTGCTTACAGAACATCCCATTTACACCAGCCGCCTGTATCTTTTTTTAAGGACGAAGATGCTTCGTGCGTGGTGCATTGAATGCGATATACCACTCACTATAAACCATGCTCTTATTGAGTGTTGGGACTGACATGATGTCAGACATAAGTACTCTGCAGCAGACTCCATCAAAACCTTGTTCAGAGATCCTATGTTGTTTTCATCGTTTCTGACATGTATATATATATAATATATACTATATATTATATATATATATATATAAAAGCATTCCAAAGTGTTCTAAAAGGTCTATTTCAATGCGTTATATGGTGGTGTGTGTGTGTGTGGTGTGGAGTGTGTGTGTGTGTGTGTGTTGTGTGTTGAAATTGGAGACACCATAATGTCAGAGAATTGTGTATTTGCGTAACTGTGAATGGGTGAATTGGAGATAATTTCATTGCATCATGGAATGTCCAAATTAATGAACTTCGTGAAAAATTCATCCTAAAAAATATCTAAAACCAATGTCTGTTTTCAACTTTGTAATTTATTTCAAAGGAATGACGCATTTGTTTGAATATTAGTAGTTTCTAAAATGAAGATTGTTTAATGAGATCATTAAGTTCACAGAATTCAGCATTTCGCAACTATGTTACACATTGTTTGAGTGAGTTTCGTATTTCTCTTGTTACATTTGTATCTCCATGCCAACAGGGGTCAAAGGATTAAATTGAATTGAATAATGAATTGTGTGTGTGTGTGTGTGTTGTGTGTGTGTGTGAGTGTGGTGGTGTGTGTGAGAGAGAGAGAGAGAGAGAGAGGAGAGAGAGAGAGAGAGAGAAGAGAAGAGAGAGAGAGAGAGAGAGAATTTTATGCTGGTGAGAGAGACGTTGGTAAAAGTACAAGCTTCTATTGATGAACGTCTTACCGGGTTTTAACCCAGCCCCCAAACCTCACGCCCCCCCCCCCCCATCCCTCCCCTCCATACCCTCCTCTTTACTCATCAGATTTGTCGTTTTTGACATCTTTAGTGTGCCTCTGTGTGTGTGTGTGTGTGTGTGTGTGTGTGTGTGTTGTTGTGTGAGTGTGTTGTGTGTGCATGGTGTGTGTGGTGTGTGTGTGTGTGTGTGTGTGTGTGTGTGTGTGTGTGTGTGTGTGTGTGTGTGTGTGTGTGTGTGTGTGTGTGTGTTGACATCGATTTCGACAAGGCGACAGCCCTGACACGGCCTTCGAGGCCAGCTGCGCTTAAAGCAACATAAACTGAAGCCTTCCTCTCCTCTCTCTCTCTCTCTCTCTCTCTCTCTCTCTCTCTCTCTCTCTCTCTCTCTCTCTCTGTCTGGCTAGATGCATCTTGACAATATGAATGCACCTGTACTGCATCATCTCTCTCTCGTCCGTCGTCGTCATCGCATCACGCGCTCATCCTCGTTGCGCGTCGTGGTCACATCATCATCATATATATCATCAGCCACTTAAACTCCCACTTTCATCTGATTTCTCTTGTCATCCTCCATCACTTATTCTTCTTTCTTTCTTTCGTTCTTCTTTTCTCTCCCTCTCTCTTTTTACTTCTTTTTCTGTTATACTTCTCCTGTATTTTATTTTTTTTTTTATCGCTTCTTTTTTCCTCTCTTCTCCATCTCCTTCTCCTTCTTCTTTTTCTTTCTTCTCTCTTCTCCTTTTTCTTTTCTCTTTTCCATCTCTTCCCTTCTTTCTTTTCTCTCTTCTCCATTCCTTCTTCTTTCTTTTCTCTCTTCTCCATCTCCTTCTCCTTCTTTCTTTTCTCTCTTCTCCATCTCTCTCCTTTTTCTTTTTTCTCTTCTCCATCTCCTTCTTTCTTTTTCTCTCTTCTCCATCTCCTCTCCTTCTTTCTTTTTCTCTCTTCTCCATCTCCTTCTTTCTTTTTCTCTCTCTTCTCATCTCCTTCTTTCTTTTTTCTCTCTTCTCCTTTCTCCTTCTTTCTTTTCTCTCTTCTCCATCTCCTTATTTCTTTTCTCTCTTCTCATCTCCTTCTCCTTCTTTCTTCTTCTCTCTTCTCCATCTCCTTCTTCTTTTTCTCTCTTCTCATCTCCTTCTCTTCTTTCTTCTTCTCTCTTCTCCATCTCCTTCTCCTTCTTTCTTTTTCTCTCTTCTCCATCTCCTTCTTCTTTCTTTTTCTCTCTTCTCCATCTCCTCTCCTTCTTTCTTTTTCTCTCTTCTCCTTCTCCTTCTTTCTTTTTCTCTCTTCTCCATCTCCTTCTCCTTCTTTCTTCTTCTCTCTTCTCCATCTCCTCCCCTTTCTTTTTCTCTCTTCTCCATCTCCTCTCCTTCTTTCTTTTCTCTCTTCTCCATCTCCTCTCTTCTTTCTTTTTCTCTCTTCTCTCATCTCCATCTCTCTTCTTTTTTTCTCTCTTCTCCATTCCTTCTTCTTTCTTTTTCTCTCTTCTCCATCTCCTTCTCCTTCTTTTTCTCTCTTCTCCATTCCTTCTTCCTTCTTTCTTCTCTCTTCTTCTTCCTTCTTCTGTCTTTCTTCTTTCCTCCTCCTTCTTCTTTCTTTCTTCTCTCCTCCTCCTCTCTCCTCTTCTTCTTCTTCTTTCTCTCTTCTCCCTCCTCCTCCTTCTTTCTTTTTTCTTCTTTCCTTCTCTCTCTCCCCTCCTCCTCCTCTCTTTTCTTCTTTCTTCTCTCCATCCTCCTTCTTCTTTCTTTCTCCTCCTCCTCTCCTCTCCTCTCCTTCCTCTCCTCCTCCTCCTTCTTCTTCTCTTCTCTCTCTCCTCCTCCTTCTTTCTTCTTCTCTCCTTCTCCTCCTCCATCTCCTTTCTTTTTCTTCTTCTCTCTCCATCCTTTTCTTTCTTTCTTCTCCCTTCTCCTCTCATCTCTTCTTTCTTTCTTCTTCTTCTCCTCCTCCTCTCCTTCTTTCTTTTTCTCCTCCTTCCCTCCTCTCCTCCCCTTCTTCTTTCTTTTTTCTCTCCTCCTCTCCTCTCTCCTTCTTCTTCTTTTTTCCTCCTCCTCCTTCTCCTCCTCCTCCTTCTTCTTTCTTTTTTCTCTCCTCCTCTTCTCCTCCTCCTCCTTCTTCTTTCTTTCTTCTCTCCTCCTCCTCCTCCTTCTTTCTTTTTTTCTCTCTCTTCTCCTCCTCCTCCTTCTTCTTTCTTTTTTCTCTCCTCCTCCTTCTCCCTCCTCCTCCTTCTCTTTCTTTTTTCTCCCCTTCCTCCTTCTCCTCCTCCTCCTTTTTCCTCCCTCTCCTCCTCCTCCTTCTCCCTCTCTCCTCCTCCTCCCTCCTCCTCCTCCTTCTTCCTCTTCTTCCTCTTCTTGCCATCATTTTTGTTGTTGTTAAATTTCCCCCATCATTCTCGTTGTTTTTGTCGCTGTCTTTTCCAACCTTTTTTTTTTTTAACCTCCCTTGTCGGCCTTCACACGATCTCTATGGGATTTGGCTGGTGTCTATAAACAACAGGAGTTATCTTCCTCTGCTCGCCTTTTCTCATTTTTTTTGTTTGT
>CM065745.1:47932832-47935332 GCA_033310375.1 Conus canariensis
TCTTGGTATCTGTCTGTCTGTCCGTCTGTCTCTCGTTGTCTCTGCTTCTCTCCTCATCTGTCTGTCTGTCTGTCTGTCTGTCTGTCTGTCTCTCTCTCTCTCTCGTCTCTCTCTCTCTCTCTCTCTCTCTCTCCCCTTTCTTTTTTCTTCTTCTGTCATTGTTTGTTTTGTTTTTTTTTAAAGCAAGATTCATCAACACTTTGATTTTATCATGATATTGAAACAGAACATTCCATTTTTTTTCTCTTAAAAAAGTAAGAGTGTTGTGTTTTCAAATAAGTTCTGTCTGTAGTGGGTTGCAGGGGTGTGTATATGCTTCTTCTGTCTGCAGTAGGCTCTGGGGTGTGTGCTGGCTTCATTTTGCGTGTAGTCATGGTAGGGGTGTGTGCAAGCTTTCTTCTGTCTGTAGTGGGTTGTAAAGGTGTGTGTAGGCTTCGTTCTGCCTGTAGCAGGCTCCAGCCCTTTGTGTAGGCTTCATTCTGCCTGTAGCAGGCTCCAGGCCTTTGTGTAGGCTTCATTGTGTCTGTAGCAGGCTCCAGCCCTTTGTGTAGGCTTCGTTCTGCCTGTAGCAGGCTCCAGCCCTTTGTGTAGGCTTCATTCTGCCTGTAGCAGGCTCCAGGTCTTTGTGTAGGCTTCATTCTGTCTGTAGCAGGCTCCAGGCCTTTGTGTAGGCTTCATTCTGCCTGTAACAGGTTCCAGGCCTTTGTGTAGGCTTCATTCTGCCCGTACTAGGCTCCAGACCTTTGTGTGGGCTTCATTCTGCCTGTAGTAGGCGCCAGGCCATTGTGTAGGCTTCGTTCTGCCTGTAGTAGGCTCCAGGTCTTTGTGTAGGCTTCATTCTGCCTGTAGTAGGCTCCAGGTCTTTGTGTAGGCTTCATTCTGCCTGTAGTAGGCTCCAGGTCTTTGTGTAGGATTCATTCTGTTTGAAGCAGGCTGCAGAGGCCTCATCCATTCTGTGGAGGGTTTCACGAATGTGTACAGAGTCCATCCCCTCTGTAGTAGGTTCTGAAGTGTCTGGGCTCCATGCTGTCTTTAGTAGGCTGAAAGGGTGTGCAGGCTCTCTATCCTCTTTGTGCTGGGCTGTAGGGGAATGTTATAGAGTTGCGTGTAGGCTGTCTTCTGTATGTTGTAGAGGTATTATTTGGTTCTGTTCTATCTGTAGCAGGCTGCGTGGGTGTATACCGTCTTCATTCTGTGTATAGTAGGCTGAGGAGCGAGTACAGGCTTCATTGGTCTGTAGTGGGCTGAAGGGGTGTACGTAGGTTCCATCCTCTATGTACTGAATTGTACAGGTGTGTTTAGGCTTCACTCTTGTCTGTAGGAGGCTTAGTAGTAGGCTGTGAGCAGGCTTCATCCTACCTGTGTGTAATAAGCTTTATTCTGTCCGAGATGGGCTGTAGGGATCTGTATCGGCTTAATCTTGTCAGTAGTTTGTTGTATGGGAGTGTGTATGCTCCACAATGTCTCTAATAGGCAGAAGAAGCCCATAGTCAAGTGGTTAATATGTTCAGCTTGACGAGTTGACGATCGTGAGTTCCATACTCTCAAGGGGTTGGATTTCTACGGCTTTGAAACCTATTTTTGTCCACCCAGCAGTAAATGGATACCCGATTAAGGTAAGGGGAACGTTGGTGAATGGATGGGCACCGTATTCCATAAAGCCATGCCCTGGATAAGGCGAATCTGTCACAGGTTCACTGCCATAAGGCCGTGAGACTAACTCCTAACTTTAAGCAGACTGTAGGAGTGTGCACAGCTCCAAAAGTTGTAACAGACTGCAGGCATATAGACTCCATGCCATCTGTAGAAGGCTATAGAGGAGTATTATAGGCTGTACTTTGTCTGAAGTGATTTGTAACGGTTCCAGCGACCTGTTTGACGCTATACGTAGTTACGAGGTTTCAGCGTGGATGTGGATGCCAGGGGTTGACAGGATTTGATTGTTTGCAATACGCTGTTTGAGCGTGTATATAATTATGTCCTACAGGGTCGAACTTTAATTAAGGACCACCCCGAAAAAAGGCACTTTCTTTTTAAATTGGCCAAAAATACAAGCAATGCATTTTTTCGTAGAATTCGACTGGGAAAGGTTTAAGGGGTTAACAGAGTATTCCGCAAAGCTTGCGAAAGCTGTCTTATTGTCACGTGCGGCATGCAGAGGGGGGGTTGAAAGTTGCAGATTGTTGTCAAAATTGCTTTTTTTTTTAAGCAAGAGTGAACACTGCTTCAAACGGTTTTGCACTGAAATTCCAAATGCACGTGCAAAAACCAATGCATTGCAGAGCATTTTACTGACTGGAATGCCCCTAAAAGCAGCCCAACGTGCATAATTCTTCATAACACAAAAATGCCTCCAAGACGCAAGCTGTCTGATTTTGACCGGACCCGGGCGATTGCATGGCTGCAGGATCGAGTTGGCGTTCGAGAAGTGGCCAGAAGACTACAAGTGCCCCCCACGTTATCATTCGGCTGAGAGAACGTTTTCAAGCCACTGGAACTG
>CM065745.1:47940332-47947832 GCA_033310375.1 Conus canariensis
AGCAGTTTGTGCGGTAAGTGGATTGAAAGTGTCTTCGGAATAAGTCCTCAATTATGAGGACATTACTCTTCCTTTTCCTTCGTTATCCCCCTCCCTCTCTTCCCTCACACCTTTCCTCCCCTATCCCCACCCCCAAGTCCTTCCTTTCACCCCCTCATTATCCCACGAAGTCGGAGTGTGGCTGCCCACGTGGCGGGGTAATCAAAAACGGTCACGCACGTCATGTTCTCATCCCCAGCTGATGCATTTGTACCATAGTGTTCAAGTACTTCGGCTGTTCGGATGATCCCTGGAGCTTTTTAGCCAGGGTACAACAACAACAACAACAACAACAACAACAACAACCCCCTAATTGCCCGAATACCAAATGAGGGTGATGTCAAAAGAGGATCCTTGTCCACCAAAGTGAACAAATCGAAAACAAACAGGGGGGATAAAAAAAGAAGAAAAACCTCTGTCTATGCAATATGGTGATGATAAGACAGATGTTGATCTATACGGACATGGCAGGGAAAGACTCGACTTTCCAGCCACGCAGTATTTTCCACTTCTGCCTCGTTTGCTTCTCGCTGAGTTTGTGACAGGAGTGGGAACGGGAGAGCAAAAACCATTCCCGGTAAGTCAGCTCCAGTAGGATGGCTTCTTATCAGCTGTCACAGCCGACGTTTCACATCTATTTCCTTTATTTTCATCCCCCGAAATCGTTGTGAAAAACGCCACTCCATGTTTCTCGGAGCTTGACAGGTTAGGTGAGAGGGAAATGGAGAAGGAGGAGGAGGAGGAGGAGGAGGAGGAGGAAGGGGGGGAGGTTTCGAAAGAGTTCAGGGGGCTGAATCCTGACGACTGGTAGCCAAATGGCAACAACCTTCTCTGTCTCTGTCTCAGAACGGGGCTTCTGATGGAGTGTCAGAAATTCCAGCAGCCATTCGACTCCAAAGCCAGCACGTTCCAGTGACAGTTTGACGAACGGAACTAAACAACTACGACTACATGGCGAGGAACAGTCACGACAGAACAACGTTATCAGAGAACAGTGAATTCAGATAAAGCATGATTTGGGTAAAGTGTCGGAAAAATGTGAAGAAATCAACCAACGATGCAACAGCCTAGAAAATGAGAATATTAGGTGGCGTGGTCAGATAGAAGATATTCTAGCTGACTTCAACGACCTGTACACAGAATCTGAAAAGGGAAGAGAGGAGTGTGCAAGAGTGTATGCAGAGGTGGGGGAATAATTTAAAAAAAAAGAAGATTTTTGACCGCCGATCTTCTGTCAACGATACAAACTATCTTTGAGGATAGTCAGAAGATTTGAAAATAGAAAAACAAAACGAAACAAAAAAAGACTGAAACAAAAATCTGCAACGTTTTGGTCACAGACCATCGTCAGGACTGATGACATAAATGACAAATAAATATGTATACGCAATGATGTATGAAAACATATACGTAAATGGACGAATTCGTGTTTAAAGGTGTGTTGTGTGTGTGTGTGTGTGTGTGTGTGTGTGTGTGTGTGTGTGTGTGTGTGTGTGTGTGTGTGGTGCGTGCGTGTGTGTGTGTGTGCGTGTGCGCGCGCGCGTGCGTGTGTGTGTGTGTGTGTGTGTGTGTGTGTGTTGTGTGTGCGCGCGCATCCAGGTATACATACTCATAGACGCATGCACATATGGACAATCCATATGCATCTATTTGTTATAGGAGTTTCCACCCAGCCCCCCAACCCCCAGCCCCCCCACACACCCATCACTCCCACGTTTTTTTCTCTCCCTCATACACACCCTCAAGCGCCCCCTTCCAATTCATAAGACTCCTCCTCTACCACTCTCTCCCTTTCTTTTTCTCTATCTCGCTTTCTGTTTTCCTCTATCAGCTTCTTACCCATCACACACACACACACACACACACACACACACACACACACACACACACACACACACACACACACACACACACTAAGTTTTCATACGCCATTGAGCATAAGTGTTTATTTGTTATCACTGTCATCAGTCCTGAAGACGGCCTATGACCGAAACGTTAAAGATTTTTTTTTTTTTTTTGCTGATGTTTCTTTAAATGATTTTGTGACAAGTTTTTATGTTATATATTTGACAGAGAGACTTCTCGATCATTCTGTTGATTTCAGTTTTCATTTCAAAGAACACGTTGCATTTAGTGCGCCTGCTAAAAAAAAAACAAACAAAAAAACTGTCACGTCACGGAAGACATTCTGGTGGCGTTTTGGTACTTATATAGCAACTGTTTGCCAAATTCACAACAAATATTGAACTGGATTGTGATAATGCAGTTGTTGTTAAAATCTGTAAATGCATATTTGATTTGAATAAAGATGTGATTTGCGTGTATGAAGGTCCCACTTACAATAGGGTGTTTGAGCGTGTATCTAGGTTCTATTTACAACAGGCTATTTGAGCGTACATCTAGGTCCCATTTACAATAGGCTGTTTGAGCGTGTATTTAGGTCCCATTGACATGAGGCTGTTTGAGCATTCATATAGGTCCCATTTACAACAGGCTGTTCGAGCGTGTATTTAGGTCCCATTTACAATAGGCTGTTTGAGCGTGCACTCTGGTCCCATTTACAATAGGTGTTTGAGCGTTCACATAGGTTCCATTTACAATAGGCTGTTTGAGCATGTATTTAGGTCCCATTTACAATTAGGTCCCATTTACAATAGGCTGTTTGAGCGTGTATTCAGGTCCCATTGGCTGTTTGAGAGTGCATTTAGGTCCCATTTACAATAGGCTGTTTGAGCGTTCATATAGGTCCCATTTACAATAGGCTGTTTAAGAATGAATATAGGTTCCCATTTGCAATAGGCCGTTTGAGCGTGCATTTTGGTCCCATTTACAATAGGCTGTTTGAGCGTGTATATAGATCCCATTCACAATAGGCTGTTGAGCGTGTATATAGATCCCATTCACAATAGGCTGTTTGAGCGTGTATATAGATCCCATTCACAATAGGCTGTTTGAGCGTGTATTCAGGTCCCATTTACAATAGGCTGTTTGAGCGTGCTTTTGAGTCCCATTCACAATAGGCTATTTGAGCGTGCAGTCAGGTCCCATTCCAGCTGTGAGCACGTTGTAAGACGGAGGCTACAGCTCGTTTCAATCCATTTAATCGTTTCACGTAATACACGACGGCCTGCATTTTTTCCCCCTTTATTCAGTGGCTGGTGTTGTTTGTCCCGGTTCCCTGCGGAGTCGTCTCAGGCGTCGAGGAGGATCAGCCGATCTCTATGGCGGGTGGCAAACATGCCACGTGCATTTATCGGTTTGATCTTAATCATGGCTGGGACAGAGGTACCTTTAGTTAGACATGACAGTGCCCCCCCCCCCCCCCCAGGGAGAGAGAGAGAGAGAGAGAGAGAGAGAGAGAGAGAGAGATGGAGGGAGAAAGGGAGGGTGGGGGGAGGGAAGGAGGCAGAGAGAGAGAGAGGGGGAGAGAGAGAGAGAGAGAGAGAGAGAGAGAGAGAGAGAGAGAAGAGACAGAGACAGAGAGACAGAGAGAAAGAGAGAGAGAGGAAGAGAGAAAGGAGGGGGGAGGAGGCAGAGAGAGAGAGAGAGGAAATAGGTACCGAGAGAGAGAGAGAGAGAGAGAGAGAGAGAGAGAGAGAGGGAAGGGGGGAGAGGAAAGGAGGGGGAGAGAGAGGAGGGGAGGGGAGGGAGAGGGAAGGAGGCAGAGACGAGGGGGGGGGGGGAGTGAGAGAGAGAGAGGGGGACAAGAGAGCTAGCTAGCTAGATTGAGAGAGAGAGAGAGAGAGAGAGAGGAGGAGAGAGAGAGAGAGAGAGGATATTGCTGACTTCAGCAAATAGGTGATTATGGGTAGCTGGTCACTGTAGCGTGACCTTTCAGTTTATAAGAACGTTTCCCAAAATCAGTCCGCGTGAATGATGAGATTAACGTCCTACAGGCTGAAGGCCCGTAAGAGTTATTAATAAGGAAAGTTTAATCTTTTAACATCCTTTGCAGCGGTGAAAATAAACAAGAAACTTGGCGTTCATTAACAAGAAATAAGAGAGAGAGAACGAACGAACGAACGAACGAACGAAATTTTATTTTACCAGGGTAATGAGATAAGCAATACAAATGCTTTTTTCCACCCAGCCCAGGGGCAAAAGAAAGAGAAACAATGTAAAGATCAAAATTAATGCATTTAAAGATCAAATTAATGCAAATACACATATAAAAAGAACAAAGTATAACAAGATCTTGTACAGTTCAAAACAAGTTAGCTATTGTCCATATCATTGACAAACGAATGCAAATAGAAAAGCGCGTGAACATAGCGAACAAGGGGAAGGAAACGGGGAAGGAAAAGGCCAAGGGGTAGGTTTGGGGTAAATGGAGAGAGAGAGAGAGAGAGAGAGAGAGAGGAGAGAGAGAGAGAGAGAGAGAGAGAGAGAGAGAGAGAGAAGGAAGGAAAAGGCGAAGGGGTAGGTTTGGGGTAACTGGAACGAACGAACGAACGAACAAACGAACGAATATTTTATTGAGGGCAAGATGGATAAGCAACAATAATGGCTGTCTCACACCATGCCCTCACCAAAAAAAAAAAAAAAATAATCCGAATATATTTACGCACACACACACCACACACACATAGATATTTACACATACATAAATACATATACATATAGTTCATACACATATACATATGCATAAACAAACATATATAAGTATGTACAAAGCATACTTGCACACAATGTATGTATGCAGGTGAGAGCATGAATGTTGATGCGCAGGCCCCCGGCACATATTATAGGGCAGATACCTACACAACACTTCCACTTACACATATATTTAAAAAGTCATGAGGAGAAAGGGCACATACCTTAGAAACATTCTTTAACTTATGAGTAAGAGACAGACAATAGAAGGTAGACAGGCAACAGCTAGACAAGACAGACAGATATAAAGGGGAGGAGAGAGAGAGAGAGAGAGAGAGAAGAGAAAGAGAAGGAGAGAGAGAGAGAGAGAGAGAGAGAAGGAGAGAGATGGAGAGAGAGAGAGAGAGAGAGAGAGAGGGAGAGAGAGGAGAGGAGAGAGAGAGAGAGGCAGACAATACAGACAGACAGATAGACAAATGGCAGAGAATACAAGCAGCAGCAGAATAAAGACACAGAAGATGAGTAAAAAAACATTTGAGGAAATTGGATACAAGATTACGATCCGAAAATACCACAGAAGGTTAGCTATAGCTTAGCATTAGATATTTATGATAATGTGTTTTAAACGTAGATAAGCTATTTTTATTTCTTATGTCACAAGGAATTGCATTCCAAAGTTTACCACCCGAATATGCTAAGGAAGACATGAATAGATCAATTCTGGGCCGGGGAATAGATATCAAATGTTTATTACGAAAGGTGTTTACAAGGAATTTGGTACGTAGATAAGATGGTGCGAGATTGTTCATTATTTTGTACATAAACACACCCTTATTGAAACGACATTTCTGACTGAATGGGAGAATCTCAAGTTCTTTATAGTCTGCAACTTGAAGAGATGATTTAAGGAGTACGATTTTTAGTGAACGTCTATACAAACGCTCCAGTGGTTTCAAGCAATTGTGACTGGCCATGTCCTAGCAAGTTGAAGCATAGTCAATATCAGATTGTATATAGGCATGGAAAAATAACTTCCGAGAATGTTGGTCAAGGAAATGCTTAATTCTGTTTAATTGAAATATCTTACTTGAGATCTTCCGAGATAAAGCAGAAACGTGATTAGACCAAGATAGATTGTTATCGATAGTGAGACCAAGTAACTTATGAGAATCAATTTCTTCTATAATCTGATCGTAGAGATACAATGGAGGTGATCTAGTTTTCATGTTTTGTCGTTTTTGCCTAGTTGATATCAACATAAATTTGGATTTCATAGGATGGAGGGCCACGTGATTTAGTTTGGACCACTCAGTAAGATTATTTATATCATTTGAAGAGCACTGCATACCGAGTGTACGTTTTTACCTTTACTGTGGAGTGTCGTGTCGTCAGCAAATAGTTCACATGAAGAGGAAATAGCTAGAGGAAGATCATTTATATAGACCGAGAAAAGGATTGGACCTAAAATTGATCCTTGGGGGACACCATAATTCACTGGTAGGAAAGTGGATTTTACAGAGGCTTTAAAAACAGACTGTTTCCTGTTGGTCAAAAAAGAGGATAATAGATCAAGAGATTTTCTGGATAGACCGTAAAGTACAAGTTTTTTTTACAAGAAGATTATGGTCAATAATGTCAAAGGCTTTTGCAAAGTCAACAGAAAGTACACCTGTAAATAGATTACAATTTATGTTTGAAAGCCATTGTTCAACTAAGTTAGTTAGTGTTGTATGACAGGAATGTTTTTTTTTTTTTTTTTTCTAAAACCACTTTGTTTGGAAGAGAGAGAGGAGAGAGAGAGAGAGAGAGAGAGAGAGAGAGAGGAGAGAGAGAGAGGGAGAGAGAGAGAATTATTTTCAGTCGGTGATTCGACAATTACTTGAAATGTAATAACAGTAGGTGTACTAAAATAATTCAAACATCCGGCGATTTTTTTTTTTTTTTTTGCATTAGGAAAGGTCATATGATCATGTTTACATTTTTCCTCTGTATAAATTTGCTGATGCTGAGACATATATCCTGCTCTGCGTTGAACAGCTTTCACAAAATCAAAGGCAGACTTTGGTTTTAAGCGCTTCCTTAGAACATGCCCAACCCCCCCACCCCCCACCCCCAACCCCCGAAGATATCTAATTTCAAACACCCCATTACAACATGAAACTGGTCTTCAGCAACACTACATTCTACAATGTCGACAAATACGTAGCTCACGTGCGCGATATTAGAACGCCTTTCAGGATGTTTCCTAACCAAAGCTGGAACGGAATCATGAAACTCTTGTAACTAACTCTTCGACGATCTGGCAGCAAGGATGTCGAGGGTAAAGAATCGGTATCCTGCCTGGCTTTCCTACTGTTGTGGGATTTCCCCTTCGCGCGCGCAGGTCACTCACAATGTTCAGGAGTCAGATTCGTTCAGTTGGCTGGGCGCCCTCTCTGGTCGCCACGTATTCCAGTTTCTTTTTGTCTGTCAGTGAGGTCAGCCCACTGTCTGTTTGTGGCCTTTCCTCCTCCAAGCGCAAATCACTGTGTGTGCTTCAAAAACGGACAGTCTGATTCTATCAGTGGGGAAGTGTGGTCACCAGCCTGCCCATCTCACTCCTCGCCGTGTTATTAACTCTTTCATCCCTACAATCAGGTTTTCTGGTTTGTAGAAATCCTACCCTTCCTTCCTGCAGCCCGGAAAACCGGGCAGCACAAAATCCCTCCTTTCCTTCCTGCAGCCCGGAAAATCGGTTCTCGCGGTAAGCGCTTTGAACTTCGCGCGAGTCGCGTCATCGGTACACGTCATGACCGGGTCGCTCGCGCGGCAGTGTTTATGAATGGACTGGATGCCAGACGGCCCCTACAGCGTGGGAAAGTGGTCGCC
>CM065745.1:47957832-47970332 GCA_033310375.1 Conus canariensis
GACGATGTGCAAATTATGCTTAAACACAATTTCTCTGTCTCTGTCTGTCTGTCTGTCTGTCTCTCTCCCTCCTCCATCCTAGCTCCTTACGCCGCCCTTCTCTTTGGGGATGTTTCCTTGCTTGTTCTGTGTGCTCTGTGCTGTCATATCTGCTAGGTGATTCGGTGTCGTGAGCAGCATTCCTTTGGAGTTATGGGCGTGTACTTGTTCCATCATGGGAGCAAGAGTTGCCCCGCTTGTTTGTTGTTACTGTTTACTGTTCCCTGCCTCATTTCATATTTACTTTCGTTTCAATCAAATCGAGTAACCTGTATTTGTTTCTGTTCGTCCATGTACTCGTCTAACTACACTGAAGATCGAAAAGGCTGCGCCAGCCTTGAATACATGTTAATTTGTATTTGTTCATTTCTCCAGTTCTTGTCGCTGTGTAGATGTGTCTGGTACAGGGTGTATAGGCAAGCTTGGAACATCTTTTTATGGGGCTGTTTCCTTGTTTGTTCTGTGTGCTCTGTGCTGTCGTGTCTGCTAGGCGATTCGGTGTGGTAAGCCGGAATAGCTCAGTTGGTAGAGCGCCGGACTCGTAATCTTGGTAATCCTGGGATTGCGGGTTCGAATCGCCGCCGGGCCGTTTCGGTACAGGGGGATTTTCCCCTCAGAGTTAACGTTGGTTCTGACTCCATTTTCCATACAGTCCTTCGAATGAGACTAAAAACCGAGGTTCCGTGTGTGAACGCACGCACAACATCTTGCACACACTTAAAATCCCATCACCAATTTTCGGAAGAGAAGGCCAGTTTGGCCGTTGGTATGGATGACACGTTACACATAGCATGCACCCTGCATAAGAAATGAAAAGAATAAAGGAAGTAAGGAAACTGAGTGAACGATATTGAACGATATTGACTGGATGACACGGGAAACGACTGAATGAAGCGCCAGCTGGCAGCTCTTCAGTCGGTACTACCCAGGTAGGCAGCCCGTTGTGTAAACGAGTGTGGCTTGTAAAGCGGTCAGAGCTTGGTCTCTAGCCGAGAATAGGCGCTATGTAAGTATTCATTATACTACTACTACTACTAATTCCTTTAGAGTTATGGGCATGTATTAATTTCACCCTGGGAGCAAGACTCACCCTACTTGTTTAATGTTTACGGTTTGCTGTTCCCTGCCTGATTTCATATTTACTTTCACCAAAGAATGTTAGCGCGAATGAAATTTGTTCAGTATATGGGCAAGTTTAAGTCCGACTGAGTCTATTATTATGTCTCCCTGCTCCACGTTCGCACGCAATGTTGCTATAATTCTTATGATTATTCGTAGACGCAGTAGTTATAACAGCAGTGGCAGCAGTAGGAACGATAGAATCAATCAATCATTTATCATTAATTAAAGAGAAAAGAATTTTCCTTCTTCTTTTTTTTTTGTTTTTGTCCTCGAATCAGGCTTTGCTGCTTTGTCATGATTCATTTCACGTTTTATTTTATATTTAATTTCCTTTATTTTTTTTTTTCTTAGCGATTCACACCAACAAAATTCTACTTAACTAACAGCAACGCACTTAACATTATTCAGTTGGATCTGATCATCAATAAACCCCCCACAAAACCATGGGCCATTCTCTCCCCCCCCCCCCCCCATCACACACACGCACAAACGCGCGCGCGCGCGCTCACACACACACACACACGCACAAACGCGCGCGCGCGCACACACACACACACACACACATCCCCCCCCCCCCTCCCTCTCCGTCCCCCTTTGTCCCTCCAAGAGTGATGACGTTATCTGACGTCACGAAATGAAACGCTGTAGGCTCGCCAGACCTACAGACTCAGATTTCCAAAACATTTCGACCACTACAAACAGAAACCTTGGAAACAAACCTCCTTTCCTTGACGAGGCATTCGACGATACAACAATTGAATGTGTTTGAGAAATCGTAGCTGCATGCGTATGACGCTGCACATTAAGCGTGGCACACACAGTTATTAGGTCACAGGTGTGACGTACTTCCAACAGTTCACGGTTCGCAATGCTTAAAAAAAAAAAAGCCGAACGTAACCTAAGCCAGCTTTGGTCTTTTCCACTCCAGATAAACATACATTTCTGAGTCCTGAAGCGAAATAATGAAACCAAACCGAACTGAAAAACAACACAAAACAAATAAACAAACAAAGAAACGGGGAAAAAAAAAAAAAACAACACCGGGATATTGAGACATGTTTTTGGCTCCCTCGTTCAGCTCGTATGGACAATATTATTGAATGCTGTTAATACCCAACCATGTTTACAACTTAGTTTATCTGCTCACTCAGCCATGAAGCCATCCACTCATTACATTTTACTTTCATTCCTTTTTTTTACTCTCTCATTCATTTCCTTGTTATAAACATACCCTTTGCATTCACACACTGAAAACAAAAAGCGACAGACAAATCCATCAATGGAGAACAAACGCACGTTCAAACAGAAGATGGGAACACTGTTGGACTAACTAATGACACAACACTCACACGTTCACACACTCATCAACTCACTAACTACAGCTGATACTTCATATCTTTACTAGCTAGCTACTCAATCCAGTTCACTGACAATCCAGAACTTCCAGTATGTTCACAGTGATAGCCTTACAAAAAGGTTCAATCTGTGCGGTGTGGCAACCAGCAAAACATAGAATATCATAATGGCACGTGAACACACACACACACACACACACACACACACACACACACACACACACACACACACACACATACACACACAATTTTACATCTCGAAAACTGAGATTCAGACGATACATATCCACTGAGTAAAACCGTAAAAAAAAACAACAAAAAACAAACAAAAAAAAACCCCATCATCACCAACATCATCATCACTTTCATCTCCTCCGTCATCATCTTTGGAGGGTAACAACTGGTACAAATTCACCATCATCAAATGTTTGTCAAACGTTCTGGTGATGTAAAACATTTGGATGGTTTGAACGGTAACGCAACGTAACGAAATCGAACGATTAAAAATTGTGCCTTGCAGGCAAAAACAGAAAGATGGCAACTGCCCAGAGTTTGTTCTGAAAACATGCTCATCAAATCCACGGTAATTTTGTCACACAGATGCCCTAAACCATTAAAATCCACACTTGAAAAAAAAAGGCGAGTTTCAAAGTATAATGATTACAGGCGAAAGTCAAAACGTAGAGAAACAGCTGTTGAGACAATAAGCCGACACATTAACGTTACAATGTCTAAAATAACGAGCCTCGATCTACAGGCCTGTTTCAGGCAAGACATGAACAACCCAACAACAACAACAACAACAAAGTAAATTATGGAGAAAGAAAGAAAGAAATGCAGGTAAAAAAATCATCAGCCAGCATGAACATGACTTCACAGGGATCTTGAAAGAAACTGAAATCCTTTGCTGACAACTCGGGGAAAGCTGAGTTGTACACTGCGAACAGAACTCTTGTTCATCCCCGTCAACAGTCGATGTTCTTTTCCTTGGAGAGCGCCTTACGGTGGACACGGCTTAGCTGCTGTGGTGGCATTCTTTTTTTTTGGTTTTTTTGCCGTCCCAACCTCTGCGCCACCTCAGAGGCAGTGCACCCACGCCGCTCATTCCGACACCCCGTCCACAGCCACAGCCCGGTCGGTTCCGCCGCAGCCCCGGCACCGGCAATCCAAAGGGAGCAAGTCAATGTCAAGTCAAGTCAAGAGGCAACCCACCGGAGGAGACACTGCACTGCTGCCAAGTCACTTCGGTGGTGTTCAGTAGTGGCGCCTGTTCTTATCTAACATACGCGGGACATCACCTACTTAAGCCCCCTACTGACGGCAATGATTGCTTAGTCGCGGAGCCGGCGTAAGTGAGCTCTCCCTCCGGAGGGCGCTGTGGTGGCTTTCTGCTCTCGCTGTCTAACACTTCAGTCCTGCCAGAAAACGGCCAGCAACAGGTGCAGCCAGGCGCGTTACCTCAGTGTCTGTCACCTTCGTTTTTTTGGGTCAAAGGGAGGTAACCCTGCCAGAAGACGACCAGCAACAGATCCTGCCAGGCTCATTACCTCAGTGTCTGTGACCTTCGTTTTGGTGGGGTCAAAGGGAGGTAACCCCTGCCAGAAGACGACCAGCAACAGGCCCAGCCAGGCTCATTACCTCAGTGTCTGTGACCTTCGTTTTGGTGGGGTCAAAGGGAGGTAACCCCTGCCAGAAGACGACCAGCAACAGGTCCAGCCAGGCTCGTTACTAATTCAGTGTCTGTGACCTTCGTTTTGGTGGGGTCAAAGGGAAGTAACCCCTGCCAGAAGACGACCAGCAACAGGTCCAGCCAGGCGCGTTACGTCAGTGTCTGTGACCTTCGTTTTGGTGGGGTCAAAGGGTGGTAACCCCTGCCAGAAGACGACCAGCAACAGGTCCAGCCAGGCGCGTTACGTCAGTGTCTGTGACCTTCGTTTTGGTGGGGCCAAAGGGAGGTAACCCCTGCCAGAAGACGACCAGCAACAGGTCCAGCCAGGCGCGTTACGTCAGTGTCTGTGACCTTCGTTTTGGTGGGGCCAAAGGGAGGTAACCCCTGCCAGAAGACGACCAGCAACAGGTCCAGCCAGGCGCGTTACGTCAGTGTCTGTGACCTTCGTTTTGGTGGGGTCAAAGGGAGGTAACAGCAGGCGGACATGGAACCAAACGAAAATTTCAAAGAGAAATGGCTTTTCCCGCCGAGCGAAAGAAAGAAAGCAATGACGTGACATTGACACCTTTTGGTGGCTCAGTATTTCAACGTTTGTTCTCCCCCAGAGATGCACGTGACAGAGAGTGCAGACATCTGTCACTGACATCATGTGGTGGCTCAGTATTCCATTGTTTATTCTCCCCCAGAGAGTGCACGTGGGACAGTGCAGACATCTGTCAAGGTTGAACGGAATCTGGATCAGCGCTTTCATCCGGATTCGGTTCGCAGTTGAACAGGTTCGACTTTTCGGCCACTGTCTAACTTTTCACCAAGTCTGGTTATAGTTAGGTGAGTAGAGTGACGTAGTCTTGCTGACAGACAGACAAAGAGACAGACAGACAGACAAAGAGACAGACAGACAGACAAACAAAGAAATCTACAGATGCGGGTGAAATAAGAACCTCCTTGATGGAGATAGAAAAACAACAACAACAACAAATGAAACAAAAGCTATTCCCTAAAACAACAACAACAACAACAAAAACAACAGCAACGACGACGACGACAACGACAAGAAATTAAAAACAAAACAACCGGGGACAAAAAAAAAAAAAAAAACAATTCCAGACAGACACAAATTGAACAGCTCAAGTTCCGACACAGAACACGGATTCAGAGAGCCATTGGCCAGGAGTCTGACGTTCAGCTTTTTGTTAGAACCTAGCCCACCACACAGAGCTCATTGAAAACAGTCTTGAAAAAGAACCAACCCGACAGACAGCTCTCTACACTATAGTTACTCCATTCATAACGCAGAGATGACTGTTCTATTGATTTCCTTCTGAAACATACAACATCAATATAGTGCTGAGAGGGTACAGCCCTTAACCAGACGCCCCTTTCAAAAAAAAAAAAAAAAAAAAAAAAAAATCCAAGAAAAAATGGAAAATACAAAAGAGCAACAAACTAAACAACAACAACAACAACAACAGAAAGAAAGAAAGAAAAAGATAAAAGTAAGAAAAAAATGAAAAAAGAAAAAAAAAAGAAGAAAAAAGCCATCGTCATGCAGACAGCGAGCTGGCATTCACTTTGGACAGTAGATGCCCCTCACAACATAGAACTCAGATTATAACAACAACAACAACAAAGTTGACAGTTATTAGCCTACATTGTTGTGAAAGAAGAAAAAAAAGTCAAGACTGTCTAGAACAAGAACAGGCGAATATGCCACAAAAGCAATCAAAAAAAAAAAAAAAAAAAAAAAAGAAGAAAGAAAGAAAGAAAGAAAAGTGGACAACGGTCGCACTCCTCGTCTCTCCGTCTGACGGCAGGCATTCTAGACATTGCGTAAAGCAAGCTGGTGGCGTGGCTTCGTGTTTTTGTAACAATAAAGAAAGCCCAGCACCTCCTGAAAGTTTCAACCTTCATTCTTGAAGAGATTTCAACAACGCAGCTTTTATATTCACATCATCGGCTTCGTTGCATATTACAGGGTCTGGTCAATACGAGATTGAACAAATGCGTTTGTGCTAGACGAACAGGTGCCGTATGCAGCATTCGTTTGATGTTGTACACGTTGCGACCTTCTCATCATGACAGCAAGAGTTAGCATTTGGCTGTTATTCAATGTTTGAAGCATTAACCTTTTCGTAACCAAACATCTTGGCTGCTATTCAATGTTTGAAGCATTAACCTTTTCGTAACCAAACATCTTGGCTGTTATTCAATGTTTGAAGCATTAACCTTTTCGTAACCAAACATCTTGGCTGTTATTCAATGTTTGAAGCATTAACCTTTTCGTAACCAAACATCTTGGCTGTTATTCAATGTTTGAAGCATTAACCTTTTCGTAACCAAACTAAGAATCCGGTGACAGCGAACCTTGGCGCCAGGCTCACAAGGAGGCGCTAACAAAGGGGACAGCACTGTTCAGAGTTTCACTCTCTATCACGGAAAGACGGGGAAAACGCATCGTAGGCATTGAAATACAAGCTTCTTCATTGAATTGTCAGAACACATTTTGCGGAAAAGAAAAGGGGATGAGAATCTCAAGGGGAGGGGGGGGGGGGGGGGTGTCCCGAAGGCTAGCCCCTCCCCACCAATGCCATCCCCTCGTACCATTTTGAAATTCGTATTCCAAATAGTGCAGTCCGTTCAATGTGACACCAGTCTGAGCATGGAATGGCCTGTTGTCCAGGTTCAGGTCTGACCACAGCCAGGAACAATGCAACGCCACAGCTGTTGTCCATCTCTTCACTTTGGCAGCCTCGTGCCCGTGCATGACGTCAGATTGCGACAGTGTGTTTTGCCTTTATGACAAAATGGCCACCGTCTGATCTCGTGAAGAAGGTTACACGAGACCTCGTGACGTTAAAATCGTCTGCTTGCAATCTGAAAACACGATCAACTCTCCGTGGATTCCCCTGCCACATTTAAAAAAAATCTCCGCTTATCGTTTTTCTCCCCGCTGATACTTTTTCTTTTCTTTCTTTTTTTTTTTTTTTTATAATAAATTTCTCACATTTACATTTCTCTAAAATCCGAGAAGTCATGAAAAACTGAGAGCCGTGATAATACAGACAGTACTCAGAATTGATGTCACCCGTCATTTAAGTTAACTGTACACTTGATTAATCATCGGTTGGAAATACTGGGGTTCGAGAACAGCTCGAATCAATCTCAATGGCTTGTACACAAGACAGTGCCAGTATGTCACACAGAGAAATTGGTTTGTTCCGTATCTATCCCCAGGTACAAGGAAAAACAGACAAGCAGGTAACTTCGCAGTGCGCTTACCCCGACTGGTAACGGATGAAAAGTTCACTCTCGATGACAAACACGTCAGTCTGGTCCACACTGTCGAAATTGTTGGTGAAAATACACCTTTTTCTGCGATGTCATTACACCTGTTCAGTATATCATCTTTATAATCGCGTCTGCTAATCTGTGTGGGCTATTCGTCTGTTAACAGCATCTCGCAATACCAGCCAAACTGATTCTAACCAAACATCGTCGACAGAAGAAATGTGGCAAGGAGAAAACCGGTTTCATTTGGGAGTGGATCCGTGAAGCGAATCCAGATCAAGCGACGGCTACTTGACCGTTCCTTATTATACATTTTCAATCCGTTTCACAAGAGAAGCAGAATACAATTCTTTCAGATCTGTCGTGACCAGTGACGTAAAATGGTCACGTCATTTCCAAAACAGCATCATTTGGCTTAGAGCATGTGTCCCTGTGTACGTCTTTACTTTAGGTTAGCATGTGTTTAGTCTTGGCATTCCAGTGTCTCTTTCTAGCTGTTTCCGGTGTCACAGCACATGGGGGGGGGGGGGGGGGGGGGGGGGGGGGGGGGGATCCCAAATTCAAACGCTCGCTGTTTATTAGAATGTCTGTTACTTCGTATGGCTAATTCTTCGAAAGGATGACAATTGACTGACACCGCGTATCCATCAAAAATTATGCCTCGGGCTAAAATCGGAAGACTGGTGGAACCACACAATTGGTTTTTTCTCCCTTCATTAGACGCGTCTTTAAAAAGCGTTGCTCCAATATCCTGACTAACACCTCAGGTGTCTGTGCCTTTCGGGCCTGGTTGACGCCGGTGTAACGATCCGTAATCACTCCCACCACTGAGAATACTCACTGGTAGGCGAGAAAAGCACATGCTACCACCACCACCCCCCCCCCCCCCAACCCCTACTCCTCCCGTGATTAAATTCAGACTGACTTCCTCCGTTGTTACAGAATTACTGCCTTCCTTGAACACTTTGAAAGTGTCCCCAACGACAAAATATGACTCAAAACTCATCGAGCCCGAACGTTGGACTGTGTGTCAGAACTCGCCCCCCCCCCCCCCCCCCCCCTCCTCCCGCGCCTTCGCCGTCCTCCCCAACATCCTGTTAAATATCATTCTTGAGTTTGTGATTTGGGGCATGGTACTGAAGAGCTCCATAAAGAGAATACCGGCAAGTGCCCCAAGTCTCCCGCGTCATTCCACAGGAAGGTGACTTGACTTATGCCTCTTGATTCCTTGAGGAACTCAGGGCCGCGACGACACTCCTCCAACGCACGCGATTCTGGCAGGTCCTCCTTAGCTCGGCCCACGTCATTCCGGCGGCCTTCTCCTCAGCGTCGACACTCCTGTGCCAAGTCTGTTTTGGTTGACCCACTTTCCGCTTTCCTTGTGGATTCCAATCCAGAGCCTGCCTGGTTACGTTGGATACAGGCTTCCGTAGCGTGTGGCCGATCCATCCCCATTTCCGTTTCTTTATCTCAGTTTCAATTGGGACTTGTCTCCTCCTGTCCCAAAGTTGTTCGTTGGAGATGACTTCCGGCCATTTGATGTTGAGGATGTTTCTGAGACATCTATTGATGAATGTCTGTAGCTTGTTGGTGTTGGTCTTGGTTACCGCCATGTGTCTGAACCATATAGAAGAACAGACTTCACGTTTGTGTCGAAAATCCGGATCTTGTTGCAGAGTGAGAGGGCTGTTGGTCTCCAGATCTGGCGCAGGGTATTGAAGGCGTCTTGCTTTGTTGATTCGAAAGGAAGGTGGAGATAGTCAATAGCCCATGGCACTGGCCCACGCCCCGAATTACTCACCAGGGAACGGTTCTGGAACAGGTCGGGGGTAGTTCTGACTCGGGTCCAGAATCACACACACGCACACTCACACTCACACATGCGCGCACACAAACACACATATACACACGCCCCCCCCACCCCCGCACACACACACACACGAAAGATTTCACATGCACACACACACACACACACACACACACACACACACACACACACACACATACAGACAGACAGACAGACAGACAGACAGACAGACAGACACACACACACAGACATACAGACAGACAGACAGACAGACAGACAGACACACACACACACACACACACACACACACACACACACACACACCACACACACACACTCACACACATACACACTCAGGTGCGATGTGCTTGTGCTTTGATTGAAATCTTTCGTTGTTTCAGACACTTTGAGTTTTTTGGAGGGGGAGGTGGAGAGGTGGGAGGTGGATTCTGGAATGAAGGGGTGGGGGGAGGGGAGTTCTAAATTTACTCCACGGGGTGGGGGTGGGGGTGAGTTTGGACACATGCCTTCTTTTAATCAGCCGGAGAGTGATTTTGGGCGTGGGGGTGATGACAAAACCTTACACCGGGTACATTATGAAACAAAGCGTAAGAATACATCTCCGTCATGTAGTCTCAGACCAGAATGGAAGCCTACAACGTCATCTTCGCTAATCATGTTTAAAAATGGCTGACGCCCCTGGCTACATTCTTAAAAAAAAAGAAAAAAAAAAGCTTATTTTGGGGCCCCCTTGCCCTTCCCCAAGAAAAAAGGTCGTCCTAGCCTAGAGGCAAAACATGTCATCATCAATTCTTCTTTCGCCGGAAATTGTAGACAACGAGTGGTAAGACGGTTAATGATCATAACTCCCTCCTCCTCTCCCATCATCCCCTTCATATCCTCCCCCCCCCCCCCCCCCCCCCCCCCCCCCCCCCCCCCCCCCCCCCCTGCAACACCAACACACACACACGCAACACACACCATGCAACGACACACACACAGATACACGCACATTGCCATCAACGCATGACACGCCGCAGCACACACACACACGTACACACACACACGTACACAACAACGGCATTTTCCAACAACGCACACACACACCCCACACACGCATCACACATACAATCAAACGAACGTGCTCTCTTCGCCTGCTAAACGAACATAAGCTCTGCCCCTCCCCATTTCCCCTTAACTACTACCCCACTCCCTCCCCCCCCCGCCCCCCCCCCACACACACCCACCACCTCCACTTCCACAAAAATATACCCTGCTATTGCCACTCCTCCCCGTCTCCTCACCTCTTCCTCCCGCCCTCCCACCTCTTCCCTTTTCCTTTGCTCCAACCATCTCTTCTTTACACTCCCCTTACCTCCACTCCTCCATATTTGGGGTGGGGGTGGGGGTGGGTGGGTGGGGGGGGGGGGGGGGGGGACGAATGCGTTTTCCGTTTGGCAGCACCGTCCATTACAAACAACAACAACAAACAAACAAACACAAACTTCTACCCTGCTCCACCCCTCACCCCATCTCTTGGACGAAGGAGCGGCCAGTCTGTTTTGGATCATTATTTACGTTTTGAATTTTTGTTGTACTCCAGTTCTTATAGAACAGGGAGTACTTTACAACGGGAACGAAGACATGCTGTCTGTCAGTCAGTCTGTCTGTCTGTCCGTGGTCAAAATGTGTTCCACTCGCTCCAGACAAAACTTCCGGGCCGATCTTTCTGAAAATTTGTAGGTATGTTCATTATGGGTCATGGAATGATGCCTGGTGTTTTATTTTACCAGAATAGCCATTACTAACGGCTATAACGGCCCAAATCGGTTTTTTCTTTATGGAATATCTCTGAAAGTACTTCGCCGATTTCTTATCTCAGCGACGAAATACATTATGACGCATGTTTGATTGTGACTTTTTTTTTTATTATTATGACGCAAGCTTGATTTGACGATTTGTTTTTTAACACGCATATTCAAGATAGATCTAAGCTGGGAGTACGTTTATATGCTTTGCATCTTGTTCCTACTAATCTGAATTTCTTTTCATTTGAATCTCACCTTGTGGCACCGTCTTTCATTCCATTCAATACGTCACGCCGAAATTCGAATGTGTTTCTTCAAAAGAAATCTGAGCGTATGGACGACCTTAATTCAATTACCTGCCTAACCTCTGAAAGTTTAATTTCTTTTAAAAATAATATCTAAGCGTGTGGTACCGCCTTTCTTCTATGTGTGACCTTTGGAGATTTCAAATCGTGAAGTAAAACTTTATGCCAGTGATACCACCTATATTCTGTCTACGTCACTCCTAAATGTAAATTCCTCAAAAAAAAAAAAAAAAAAAAAAAAAAAAAAAAAAAAAAAAAATCAAGCGTTCGGCATCAACTTCATTCGATATATGCAAGATTCGCAATTTTTCGTTCATGTGTAAAGGATTGCTTCTCTCTCTGTTATCAATCATTTGGAAGCAGTATTCTAATCCTGGTTAGGAGACTTGAAAGAGTGAAAACCAGGTACCTCGCGCTTGCAATCGATGCCCAAGTCCAGACTGCGTTTTCGTCTTCTTCGAATTTTTAGTGCTTGCAGAACAAGTCATAAATATAGGCCTGTTTTGTGATCGTATACGGCTGTTAAACTTATTTTATGACTTTTTACCACATTACATTGAAAACAACCAAACACAGGCAGCTCGCGACCTCGTTCCTCCTTTTTTTTCTTTCTTTCTTTCTTTCATTTAAGCTACCTCTGGCCAGACGCTGACGACTTAAATTCTTATCAAATCACACACGAAAGTGGACAAAAGGTGAACACGGCGGATAAAATGGGCATAGATTTAGTTCACTTTACCGTCACTTCGAATCTGATTGGATATTGCATCCGACAACCAAAGAAACACGACAGCCACTTACTGTGTCTATTTTTAGCACTGTGTTGCCATGGCTACAGCGTTGCTATGGCTGTCTGGGTGAGAGAGAGAAAGAGTGCTTTCCCTTAAAGCAAACGAAAGCTGTTCGCTACTCTCACTTCCCGTCGCGACAGACGACGCTGAAAATCTGCAAGGGAGGCAATGTGTTACAGCCCGCGTTAAACGAGAGTGACCCCGCCGTTTTCATGGGACAGAGGCCGCTAGCGGGCACGCCCAAAAGCAATGTCGCCCCCATCAGTCGGCGTAACATCTGTTTGCTTGACCCATAAACTGAGGAAAGGTAACTCTG
>CM065745.1:47975332-47982832 GCA_033310375.1 Conus canariensis
CATATTCGGCGCACGATCAAAATGGCCTAATATGCTAACTATCAAGCGAGTTTATCATTATGTGACGAACTCATTTACCTCTGAACTAATAACGTAAAGCAAGAGTTTAGATAATAATTTATATCTGCTGTGAACTCAGAGTCTATTACTTTCTGTCACATGACGTCTCCCAGTTTGGTTCTCCGTTGTTGATGAGCCGCTGTTTGAAGGCGGTCATGCCATTGGTCCCAAGGTCCGTTGGTCCCAAGGTCCGTTGGTCCCAAGGTCCATTGGTCCCAAGGTCCATTGGTCCCAAGGTCTATCTGTGAAATATATAACGGACCTTGTGACCAACGAATCTTGGGACCAACGGACCTTGGGACCAACGGACCTTGGGACCAATGAACCTTGGGACCAACGAACCTTGGGACCAATGAACCTTGGGACCAACGAACCTTGGGACCAACAGACCTTGGGACCAATGGACCCTGGGACCAATGGACCTTGGGACCAACGGACCTTGGAACCAACGGACCTTGGGACCAACGAACCTTGGGACCAACGAACCTTGGGACCAATGAACCTTGGGACCAACGGACCTTGGGACCAACGGACCTTGGGACCAACGGACCTTGGAACCAATGACACGCTCCCGTTTGGAAGCCTTTAAAAAGAAGAGCTGTGCGAGGGTTCAGCTCCGTGCTTTAGCCACACAAAAGGGTACCAGAACTAGGATGTATAGTTCTTTCTATTTTTTTTTTACGCCCACATTCGCTTTCCTCGACCTTCTGGACTGCGTCTCATAACATGCGTGGAAGCTTCAGCGGGTTGGCATCTCTTTAACATGCATGTGGTGCCAGTCTCTTGTGTCTCATTCTGTTTATTGAATTCAGTAGTGAATCCCCCCTGACAGTACTCTTGATACACAGATAACTCTGTCCTCTCAAACCATGGAACATTTCATTTGGTATTCCTCCCACTCCTAGAAGCTGTTTGACGCAAATATATGAATAAACAACAAAGCTGTGGTGTGTGTGTGTGTGTGTGTGTGTGTGTGTGTGTGTGTGTGTGTGTGTGTGTGTGTGTGTGTGTGTGCGCGCGTGCGTGCGTGCGTGCGTGCGTGCGTGCGTGCGTGCGTGCGTGTGTGTGTGTGTGTGTGTGTGTGTGTGTGTGTGTGTGTGTGTGTGTGTGTGTGTGTGTCTGCTCTCGCACGCGTGCGTGTGTGCATGTATGTGTATGCGCTTGCGTGTGGCGTGTGCGCATGTGTGTGTGTGTGTGTGTGTGTGTGTGTGTGTGTGTGTGTGTGTGTGTGTGTGTGCGTGTGTGCGCGCGTGCGTGGCTGTGTGCGTGCGTGCGCGTGTTGGATGTTTGTGTGTGTGTGTGTGTGTGTGTGCACGCGCGCGTGCGTGTGTATATCCTAATCCATGCATAAAAAACGGCTGAATATTCAGATCTAAGAAATTCAATTGGTATGTTCTGCACTGGGCAGTTGCTGACTATTCTAAACTGTTACGTAACTGCATTTGAAAAGTTATTGATAACGCACCGAAAAAAAAAAAAAAAAAAAAAAGGGTAGACAAACGAATCACAAGACAAAACACGACTCGTTTCGACCTCTCAGGTCTTCTTCAGGCAAGACACACAACACTCAGGACAACGAAAATGAAGTCATTAGTGTTGTGTATCTTGCCTGAAGAAGACCTAAGAGGTCGAAACGCGCCGTGTTTTGTCTTGTGATTCGTTTGTCCACATTTTTTTTTTTTTTTTTGGCGGTGCTTTATCAATAACTTTCCAAATTTGTTGAGATTTCCGCCTGCAGTCGCCTCACTTTGCAACTAGATCATGTTACGTAATGTCAGAAAAGAACGATCAAAGCGATTGACGCCATGCTGCAATGGTAACACGCCATGACTGAATAGCTGCGGTATATTACCAAAAGAGCTAGTCACACAACTTGAATGCGCGACGGTCGAGCAGTTCGAATGCGCGGAATGATATGGTGAAGTTTCTTAGTTCGAATCCGACGATGGACACCCCCTCTCTGTTGTTGTTGTTGTTGTTGTTGTTGTTGTTGTTGTTGTTGCTGTTTGACATCATTCCAAGAGGTTACAGGCAGTTGCTGTGAATGCCCACAAAGCCTCCGCATTTCAGAACCATTAACAGGATTGGAGAAATCTGAACATCGGAACTGGCTGAATCTGAACATTCCTGAATTAGTTGAATCTGAACATCTGAATTAGTTGAATCTGAACATTCCTGAATTAGTTGAATCTGAACATTCCTGAATTAGTTGAATCTGAACATTCCTGAATTAGTTGAATCTGAACATCTGAATTAAAGGGAAAAAAAGGTAACCATTTATGTAAATGCTCACAAAGACCTGTGATTTCTGAAACATTAAAGAATTGCCTGAATTTGAATATCCCACAACTTAAAGAAAGAAGGAGACAGTATTTAAAGAATTGTTTGAATATATATATAAGAGCAAGCTTTGTTTATAATTGAATATTAGTTTATAATTGTATATATATATATATATATATATATATGAAAAAAAAATATATTTTACGATTTCATGGCATTACAAGCTTCAGACAACGTTAAGCCCAGCAGTGAAATAGACATAAAGATTATTTCTTTTTCATGATAACATTCTGATATTGTGAAAACGACCCGAATGAGACGTCTACATTCATCTGTATGTCTGACGGAGGTCTTGAAACACAGAATTCGTTCCTTCCATACAACACGCTATTCAAACGCATTAAACCATCTGTATCTGTGTCCCATCCCGCATTCATCTATCATGGGAGCTTGTATGGCGCCGCGGTACTATTCTAACAGTAATTTTGCTTTTATCCATATCCATAGTCTTGTCGAGAAACGTTGACATGAATAGTTTCAAACGCTAAGCCAGGCGTGCAGGGTTATCGCGGTTTCTGAATGATGACACTGTCATCATCATCGGACTCGTGGACTTCTGGTGATGAAATTGCCGCGCGTGCCTGCCGTGGTCACTATTGCTAGTTCATTGCCTATTAAAGGAAATAGCATCGGGTGCCGCAGATCTCCTTGTCTAACACTGCGAGCGCAATGCTCATAGGGGGATATGTTTTTTTTGCAGCGTGCTTTGTCAGATGTGTACATGCTATGAATGTGAATGAGTAGTTTTCTGTCTATTCTCTCCTCACCATCCGCCCTCGTTGACTCTCTTTCTCTCTGAAATCTCTGTGTGTCTGTTTCCCTCTGTAAGTGTGTGTGTGTGTGTGTGTGTGTGTGTGTGTGTGTGTGTGTGTGTGTGTGTGTGTGCGCGTGTGTGCGTGCGTGCGTGCGTGCGCACGCGTGGGTATCTCTATACGCGCGTACGTGAGTGATGTCTATGCGCGCGTGCGTGCGCATATGTCCGTGCACAGGCGCGTAGTGTGTGTGTGTGTGTGTGTGTGTGTGTGTGTGTGTGTGTGTGTGTGTGTGTGTGTGTGTGTAAGTGTGCGTGCGGCCACAGACGATGTCGTGTTACAGTATCTATCAGAGAGAGAGAGAGAGAGAGAGAGAGAGAGAGAGAGAGAGAGAGAGAGAGAGAGAGAGAGAGGGGGGGGAGGGAGAGATGGAGAGAGCATAATCAGCCCTGAACAAAAACCGTATTTCTAAATAACCGACAGCTCTCTTTTCCAAGCGAACCAGTAACAGTGTTACAAAGCAAAGACACCAGTCGCTGGAAAGAAAGAAACCGACCGAACTGACACAGAAAGAACGACAACCCTTCAGCATTGTTTTCAACGCCACCAAACAAAACGTAACGAGTCCACACCGCCGACTGGAGGTCAGGACCATGACCTACAAAGAAAGAAGAAAAACAGACAAAGAAAAAAAAAAAAACAACCCCCCCCCCCAAAAGGGAACAAATACAGACGGAAAAACAAACCGATAAAAGCCACCCTCGCCAAAGTGCATCAGTAACAAACGAGATGAAACGAAATAAAAGATAATGAGATTGTTCAGGTAAAAAAAAAAAAATGAACCCTCTGCTAAAGTAATGGCCGTCTTTGGCTCATTAAACCAAACAGTCCTTTTCTGCCCTTTCTTTCATCACTGACTCCTTATCTTACGCTGTCTCCATAATGCTCTCGTGTCTGAAAAAGCACGAACTCCAACCCTTTCATACCCTGCCCCCCCCCCCCCCCACCCCATCCACCCCCCTCCCTCCCCTTCCCTCCCCCCCCCCCCCCCAGGTTATCGATCGCTACGTTCTATGCCAGTCGAAGCGCAGGATCCTCAGGAACGTCCTCTTGAACTGCGCGTTGGCGAAGGCGTAGCAGAAGGGGTTGATGGGGCTGTTGAGGTAGCACAGCCAGTAGGTGAAGTTGTAGAAACCCAGGTTGATGCAGCTGTAGCCCTCGCACATGGCGATGACGAACACCATGATGTGGTAGGGGGTCCAGCACAGCACGAAGGCCCCCAGGATGATGGTGATCGTCCGCAGCGCCTTGCGGGCCCGGTTCTCCGACTTCGACTTCCGCTCCCGGCGGTTGCGCCGCCGGCTGTTGCGCGAGCGCACGGACTTCACGAACGAGTGGAGCCGGCCGTCGCTTTTGCGGGAGCGGCGGGAGTCCATGAGCTTCCGGTGGACCGCGCCCCCGAGGAGTTTGTGGCGGGTCTGGTTCAGGGGCGCGGCGCTCCCTTCTCCGTCCGTCGGGTGGTCGGTGTCCTCCGCCGGCGGCACGTCCTCGCCCCCATTGAGCTTGGAGGACGTCAAGGTTGTCGTCATGGTGATCTCAGTGACCCCCAAGTCCGTGAAGTCGTCGTCGATGATGATGTCGAAGGCTTCGGAAGCAAGAGGAGGCAGAGGGAGGGAGTTCCTCCTCTTCCAGAGTGGGGAGCCTTGGTGGCCGGTGTCGGTGGTTTTGAGCTTGCCCTCGTCAGGGGAACACACGGGCACGAGGTCACCCTCCCTTCCGGAGGTCACCGCCATGAAGCTCTCCTCGTCGATGTACGGGCAGTACTTGGACACATCCTCCTCCTCGTCCTCCTGCCTGACGCCTCCGCTAGAAGGTTCCGGATGCTCTCTGGATGCGTCAGCGTCATTCTCGGCATCAAGGTCCGCCTCTTTCTCCACACACGACTCGGGCTGAGTGTCCAGCTTGCTGTAGTCCGGCCCCCCGTGTCCTGACTTCACTCGCTCCCCGGAAGGCAGCATAGGGGTGCCTGCCTCCTCCCTGACACTGGGAACACAGAGGTGGGGGAACGACGCCGGGTTGTCCAGGAGGATGCCCGGAAGGACGTGGCTGTCCAGCAGACCCCTCTGGAAGGACCCAGGCGTGGTCAGCATGGCGGTGTTGACGATCCCGGCGATGCCGGCTTTCGGGTTCAGCGACGACTTCATGGACCGGCGACCGTTGCTGGACGGGAAGCCAGGAACCTTCGGCGACTTACCGCTGCCTGGTGTGGCCCCGGAGCTGCTCCCTTCCTCGTCGGAGGCGAAGGCGGGGCTGGAGGAGCGGTCCTCGTCCCGGTGGTCGCCGCCGTCGGTGAGGACGCTGCCGGCGTCCAGGCTGTTGTGGCGCGTGCCCGTGCCGCCCACCTCGCTGCTGGGAGTGCCCAGGGTCTGGCGGGAGGTGAGGGAGGTCGGGGTGTGGAGGTGGGGGAGGGGGCTGCGGGGAGGGAGGTGGGGGTGTGCTGGGCTCCGGCACGTCCTGCTGCCGCTGCTGCTGCTGCCCCCTGCAGGGCAGTTCGGGAAAAGGCCCGTTATTCATTTCATTGTTGACATGGTTTTGTGGCGGCTGTTCTACGACATGCCCTCTACTTCCGACGCAAACACCTACGTGAGCACAGCGATTCCCACACGCTCAGCAAGATGGACGTACAAGTCTACAAACAAGCAGTCATTCAGACAGACATACAGGGAGGCAGCAGGCATGAATGTACGCGGACGGACAGGCAGCCACACAGACAGGGGTACAGACAGATTGAAGCCAGGTGGGCACATACAGTTTAAACAGTCAAACAGGTCGTTTTACGTCTTTTTCTGTCTTGGTCTGTCTCCCCTTTTCTCACGCAGATACGAACGTGTCAGCACTCACACACTGGCACCTACACACTCACATCCGCCATCTAACTCGATTCGCCTCACACACACACACACACACACACACACACACACACACACACACACACACACACACACACACACACAAAACACACACACACACGCACACACACATTTGCAGGTGCACACATACGCATATGTACCTGACACACAAGTACTTTCGCATGCTCTGACGCACATTCTTACAGTCATTTGGGGATGTACATAGGCAAGCACAAAGCACAACACGCGCGAGCGCGCACAAACACACATTCACATATACATAGAGTTCACATACACTCGAAACACGCACATTCTCCTTCACACACGAATAACACCACCCTGTCCTCACTCCGACCCCCTCCCCACTCACAAACCAACATTTTCAACACCTCTTCCCTTCCACTTCTCTCTCTCTCTCTCTCCCCCATACCCCGCCATACCCACCCCTACACTCACCCATCTCCCTCTCCTTCCCAGCACCCCCTTTCCACCTCCGGCGCTGCTTCTGAAAGTAGCTCCTCCTGGGCCTCTCCGAGTCGCTGCCGTTGGACACGGTGGTGGTGGTGGTGGTGGTGGTGGCGGCGGCGGCGCCGATGGCGGTCTTTCCCCCGCCGCCGCTGTTGTTGTGGTCGCCGGTGGCCAGCTCCATGGTGGACTGTAGCTTCCGCTGTTTGGCGTCGGACTTCCTCTGGAGGTCCAGGGCCACCTTGTAGATACCCCCGTACAGGATGCACATGACCACCAGGGTGATCCAGTAGTAGCCGATGGTCAGCAGGAAGGTGAAGAGGGGGTCGGACATGAACTGGACCTGGTCAGGCGGCAGAGGACACAGGGTATCACTGGTCAAACTGAAACCTGAATGAAGCTGGGTCGGGTATAGGTTATGGGTCAATCAGGGTGTGTAGGTGTGACACGACTGGATTTTTTCACGCATGCTTCGCACAAAATTGATATAGACTGCAGGTGGAATGCTCGCATACTGGAGAGTACAAGACTTGCAGAGACGATCTAATTTGCTCCATTGCGTTCCAGCATACGTGGAAATAAAAATAATAATGAATACTTATATAGCGCCTATTCTCGGCTAGAGACCAAGCTCTAAGCGCTTTACAATCCACACTCGTTTACACAACGGACTGCCTACCTGGGTAGTGCCGACTGAAGAGCTGCCAGCTGGCGCTTCATTCAGTCGTTTCCCGTGTCATCCAGTCAATATCGGTCAATATCGTTCACTCAACTTCCTTACTGCCTTCAATCTTTCCATTTCTCAAGCAGGGTGCAAGCTGTGTGTAACGTGTCATCCATACCAACGGCCAAACTGGCCTTCTCCTCCGAAAGTTGGTGATGGGATTTTACATGTGTGCAAGATGTTGTGCGTGCGTTCACACACGGAACCTCGGTTTATAGTCTCCTTCGAAGGACTGTATGGGAAATGG
>CM065745.1:47987832-47997832 GCA_033310375.1 Conus canariensis
CTGCTGCTAATATGACTACGCCGCTACTACTGCTAATACCACTGCTGTTGCTACTACTACTACTACTACTATTGATACAACTGCTAGTATTACTACTTCGGCTACTGCTGCTAATATGACTACGCCGCTACTACTGCTAATACCCTGCTGTTGCTACTACTACTACTACTACTACTACTATGATACAACTGCTAGTAATACTACTTCGGCTACTGCTGCTAATATGACTACCGCCGCTACTACTGCTACTGCCGCTGCTGTTGCTACTACTACTACTACTTTTGCTACAACTGCCAGTATTACTACTGCTGCTAATATGACTACTGCCGCTACTACTACTACTACCGCCGCTGCTGTTGCTACTACTACTACCACAGTTGCTACAACTGCTAGTATTACTACTGTGCTAAAATGTCTGCTGCCGCTACTACTGCTAATGCCACTGCTGTTGCTACTACTACTACTGCTTGCTACTCACTACTACTATACTACTGTTAGTATTACTACTTCGGCTACTGCTGCTGATATGACTACTGCCGCTACAACTGCTAGTACTTCTACTGCTGCTAATATGACTACTGCTGCTACTACTGCTAATGCCACTGCTGTTGCTACTACTAATTGCTACTACTACTGCTACTATTGCTACAACTGCCAGTATTACTACTTCGGCTACTGCTGCTAATATGACTACTGCCGCTACTACTGCCAGTACTGCTGTGCTGCTAATATACTACTGGCTACTACTTATGCTACTACTGTTGTATTATCTACTACTGCTGCTACTATTCTACTAACTGCCATTACTACTCACTGCTGCTAAATGATCGCCACTTGCTGTTGCTACTACTACTGCTACTACTATTGCTACACTTATAACTACTGCTCTATACTACTGCTACTACTACTGCTACTATTACTACTTCTGGCTACTGCTGCTAATATGACTGACTGACCGCTACTACTACTGCTGCACCTTGCACTGTTGCTACTATACTGACTGCTACAGCCTGTTACTACTATCTGTATACTACTTCGGCTACTGCTGCTAATATGACTTCTGCCGCGACAACTGCCGCTGCTGTTACTACTACTACTACTATACTTCTATGCTACAACTGCTAGTGCTACTACTGCTGCTAATATGACTACTGCCGCTACTTCTGCTAATGCCACTGCTGTTGCTACTACTACCTTTGCTACTACTACTACTACTACTACTACTACTACTACTCACTTCACATGTCAGGGCTTTCACAGTTCTTTCACCGACGAAGTACTGCCAGCCGATGATGGTAGTAAAGAAGATGAGAGATGGCACCACCCACGTGATCCCCACCATCACTCGTACCTGAAACGTCACCAGACTCTCCTTGAAAAACATCGTCATCGCTTCCGTCATCAGTGACTGCGGACTGTCTAGTCACAGTTAGCTGTCGTCACCAGCACAGTCGGCGTTCTCGTTGTGGTCTCGTCATGGAGGTGATGTGACGCTGTTAAGAGTCGTTCTGATGGTCGTGAAGACCGTCTTCATCGTTGTCGTTCTGATGATCGTGAAGACCGTCTTCATCGTTGTTGTTCTGATGGTCGTGAATACCCTCTTCATCGTTGTCGTTCTGATGGTCGTGAAGACCGTCTTCATCGTTGTCGTTCTGATGGTCGTGAAGACCGTCTTCATCGTTGTCGTTCTGATGGTCGTGAAGACCGTCTTCATCGTTGTCGTTCTGATGGTCTTGAAGACCCTCTTCATCGTTGTCGTTCTGATGGTCGTGAATACCCTCTTCATCGTTGTCGTTCTGATGGTCGTGAAGACCGTCTTCATCGTTGTCGTTCTGATGGTCGTGAAGACCGTCTTCATCGTTGTCGTTCTGATGGTCGTGAAGACCGTCTTCATCGTTGTCGTTCTGATGGTCGTGAAGACCGTCTTCATCGTTGTCGTTCTGATGGTCGTGAAGACCGTCTTCATCGTTGTCGTTCTGATGGTCGTGAAGACCGTCTTCATCGTTGTCGTTCTGATGGTCGTGAAGACCGTCTTCATCGTTGTCGTTCTGATGGTCGTGAAGACCGTCTTCATCGTTGTCGTTCTGATGGTCGTGAAGACCGTCTTCATCGTTGTCGTTCTGATGGTCGTGAAGACCGTCTTCATCGTTGTGATCATCTCCTTTATCATCGCTGTCTGGACTGACGTTAACGATTTCGATGGCGTCTCATTCTTATCTTTCAGTATTGTTTTTTTTTTTTTTTTTTTTTTTTTTTTTTTTTTCGCTTCCTACCCGTTTTTCAATCCTTGTTTGAAACTTTTCTTTCTGTCTTGACAGTTATATCTTGGAATTTTGAAAACGTCCCAAACAGCGGTCTTTCTGATGTCATAGCATACACACCCACACACCCCCCCCCCCCCACACACACCCCCACACACACACACACACACACTCTCTCTCTCTCTCTCTCTCACGATCGCTCCATTTCTCTCTTTTCATCCGTGTTTGATATTTTTCACTACCAGTCATCCTCGCATCATAGATACATTTTTTTTTTTTCGGGCAATTTTTCTTAAAAAAAAAAAGACCAGTGATATAAGATGACAGTCTGTCTCCCTCTCCCCGTTATCACGTCAGCCAGATGATTGTCTGTCTCCCTCTCTCCCGTTATCACGTCAGCCACTTGATTGTCTGTCTCCCTCTCCCCGTTATCACGTCAGCCAGATGATTGTCTGTCTCCCTCTCCCCGTTATCATGTCAGCCAGGTGATGGTCTGTCTCCCTCTCCCCGTTATCATGTCAGCCAGGTGATGGTCTGTCTCCCTCTCCCCGTTATCACGTCAGCCACTTGATTGTCTGTCTCCCTCTCCCCGTTATCACGTCAGCCAGATGATTGTCTCCCTCTCCCCGTTATCACGTCAGCCAGATGATGGTCTGTCTCCCTCTCCCCGTTATCATGTCAGCCAGTTGATGGTCTGTCTCCCTCTCCCCGTTATCATGTCAGCCAGATGATTGTCTCCCTCTCCCCGTTATCATGTCAGCCAGGTGATGGTCTGTCTCCCTCTCCCCGTTATCATGTCAGCCAGTTGATTGTCTCCCTCTCCCCGTTATCACGTCAGCCAGATGATGGTCTGTCTCCCTCTCCCCGTTATCATATCAGCCAGTTGATTGTCTGTCTCCCTCTCTCCCGTTATCATGTCAGCCAGTTGATTGTCTCCCTCTCCCCGTTATCATGTCAGCCAGATGATGGTCTGTCTCCCTCTCCCCGTTATCATGTCAGCCAGATGATTGTCTCCCTCTCTCCCGTTATCACGTCAGCCAGTTGATTGTCTGTCTCCCTCTCCCCGTTATCACATCAGCCAGTTGATTGTCTCCCTCTCCCCGTTATCATGTCAGCCAGGTGATGGTCTGTCTCCCTTTCCCCGTTATCATGTCAGCCAGGTGATGGTCTGTCTCCCTCTCCCCGTTATCACGTCAGCCAGATGATGGTCTGTCTCCCTCTCCCCGATATCATGTCAGCCAGTTGATGGTCTGTCTCCCTCTCCCCGTTATCACGTCAGCCAGGTGATGGTCTGTCTCCCTCTCCCCGTTATCATGTCAGCCAGGTGATGGTCTGTCTCCCTCTCCCCGTTATCACGTCAGCCAGTTGATTGTCTGTCTCCCTCTCCCCGTTATCACGTCAGCCAGATGATGGTCTGTCTCCCTCTTCCCGTTATCACGTCAGCCAGATGATGGTCTGTCTCCCTCTCCCCGTTATCACGTCAGCCAGTTGATTGTCTGTCTCCCTCTCCCCGTTATCACGTCAGCCAGTTGATTGTCTGTCTCCCTCTCCCTGTTATCATGTCAGCCAGATGATGGTCTGTCTCCCTCTCCCCGTTATCACGTCAGCCAGTTGATTGTCTCCTTCTCCCCGTTATCACGTCAGCCAGTTGATTGTCTGTCTCCCTCTCCCCGTTATCATGTCAGCCAGATGATGGTCTGTTTCCCTCTCCCCGTTATCATGTCAGCCAGTTGATTGTCTGTCTCCCTCTCCCCGTTATCACGTCAGCCAGTTGATTGTCTGTCTCCCTCTCCCCGTTATCATGTCAGCCAGATGATGGTCTGTCTCCCTCTCCCCGTTATCACGTCAGCCAGTTGATTGTCTGTCTCCCTCTCCCCGTTATCACGTCAGCCAGTTGATTGTCTGTCTCCCTCTCCCCGTTATCACGTCAGCCAGATGATGGTCTGTCTCCCTCTCCCCGTTATCATGTCAGCCAGGTGATGGTCTGTCTCCCTCTCCCCGTTATCATGTCAGCCAGATGATGGTCTGTCTCCCTCTCCCCGTTATCATGTCAGCCAGGTGATGGTCTGTCTCCCTCTCCCTGTTATCATGTCAGCCAGATGATGGTCTGTCTCCCTCTCCCCGTTATCACGTCAGCCAGATGATGGTTTGTCTCCCTCTCCCCGATATCATGTCAGCCAGATGATGGTCTGTCTCCCTCTCCCCGTTATCACGTCAGCCAGTTGATTGTCTGTCTCCCTCTCCCCGTTATCATGTCAGCCAGATGATTGTCTCCCTCTCACCGTTATCATGTCAGCCAGTTGATGGTCTGTCTCCCTCTCCCCGTTATCATGTCAGCCAGATGATTGTCTCCCTCTCCCCGTTATCACGTCAGCCAGGTGATGGTCTGTCTCCCTCTCCCCGTTATCATGTCAGCCAGATGATTGTCTCCCTCTCCCCGTTATCATGTCAGCCAGGTGATGGTCTGTCTCCCTCTCCCCGTTATCATGTCAGCCAGATGATGGTCTGTCTCCCTCTCCCCGTTATCATGTCAGCCAGATGATGGTCTGTCTCCCTCTCCCTGTTATCATGTCAGCCAGTTGATTGTCTGTCTCCCTCTCCCTGTTATCATGTCAGCCAGATGATTGTCTGTCTCCCTCTCCCTGTTATCATGTCAGCCAGATGATTGTCTGTCTCCCTCTCCCCGTTATCATGTCAGCCAGGTGATGGTCTGTCTCCCTCTCCCTGTTATCATGTCAGCCAGATGATTGTCTGTCTCCCTCTCCCTGTTATCATGTCAGCCAGATGACAGTCTGTCTCCCTCTCCCCGTTATCACGTCAGCCAGTTGATTGTCTGTCTCCCTCTCCCCGTTATCATGTCAGCCAGGTGATGGTCTGTCCCCCTGTCCCCGTTATCATGTCAGCCAGTTGATTGTCTCCCTCTCCCCGTTATCACGTCAGACAGGTGATTGTCTCCCTCTCCTCGTTATCACGTCAGCCAGTTGATTGTCTCCCTCTCCCTGTTATCACGTCAGACAGGTGATTATCTGTCTCCCTCTCCCCGTTATCACGTCAGCCAGATGATTGTCTCCCTCTCCCTGTTATCACGTCAGACAGGTGATTGTCTCCCTCTCCCCGTTATCATGTCAGCCAGATGATTGTCTCCCTCTCCCTGTTATCACGTCAGACAGGTGATTATCTGTCTCCCTCTCCCCGTTATCACGTCAGCCAGATGATTGTCTCCCTCTCCCTGTTATCACGTCAGACAGGTGATTGTCTCCCTCTCCCCGTTATCATGTCAGCCAGATGATTGTCTCCCTGTCCCTGTTATCACGTCAGACAGGTGATTATCTGTTCCCTCTCCCCGTTATCACGTCAGCCAGATGATTGTCTCCCTCTCCCCGTTATCACGTCAGACAGGTGATTATCTGTCTCCCTCTCCCCGTTATCACGTCAGCCAGATGATTGTCTCCCTCTCCCCGTTATCACGTCAGACAGGTGATTATCTGTCTCCCTCTCCCCGTTATCACGTCAGCCAGATGATTGTCTCCCTCTCCCTGTTATCACGTCAGAGAGGTGATTGTCTCCCTCTCCCCGTTATCACGTCAGACGGGTGATTATCTGTCTCCCTCTCCCCGTTATCACGTCAGCCAATTGCAGCCCCTCACCCCTCCCCCCCCCCCCCCCTTGTCATTCCATGAGTAAGAGGTCTGACAGTCAGGTGACATTCACTTACCCCCCCCCCCCCTTCCTCCAAGCACTTCCCTATCTTGGACTCCTTCCCCGCCATCCACTGCCCCCCTCCCCTCATACCCCGCCTCATCACCCCCACTTCCCAATCCTCTCCCTCCCGTCCAAATCCCACCTTGTGAACCCTTCCTTCCTCATTCCATGAGCAAGAGGTCTGACAGTCACGTAACATTCACTTATCCCCCCCCCCCTCCCCTTCCTCCAAGCACTTTCCCATCTTGAATTCCTTCAACGCCATCCCCCCCCCCCCCCCACTCATACCCCGCTTCATTACCCCCACTTCCTAATCCCCCCACCCCCACCCCTCCTCCTCCATCGCAAATCCCCATCTCGTCAAACCCTCACCTTCCTCTCCGTGCGCCAGTTGCGGTACATGGCGGGGATCTTGACGGACAGGAAGCGGTCCATGGTGATGAAGAAGACGGTGTACTGCGAGGTCAGGCACACGGTCCAGTCCAGCGACAGCCACAGGTCGCACAGCCAGGGCCCCAGCGGCCAGTAGTTGAGCAGCAGGTACTGCGTGAAGAGCGGCATGGAGAAGGTGCCGATCAGCAGGTCCGACACGGCCAGCGAGGCGATGAAGTAGTTGGTGGGCTGCCGGATGCTGCGCTCCAGCCCGAAGGCCAGCAGCACGGTGACGTTGCCCAGGATGGTCACCAGGCACACCACGGCGGCCAGCAGGCCCAGGAACATGGTCAGCACCAGCGGGTAGGCCCCCCCGCCAGAGCCCCCGAGGTGCCGTTGAGGAGGGTCAGGGTGACGTTCTCGCAGAGGGAGACGTTTCCCCAGGAGGCGTCGCCCGGGGTCCCGCACGAGGTCGTGTCGTTGGGGGTCCGGGTGAGGTCGCCCGACGAGTTCCAGGAGCCCCCCGGGAGAGCCAGGGGGCTGGAGGAGTTGGGCTGGAAGGGTGACGTCATTTTGGTCCACCAGGGGGTGTGTGACGTCAGAAAGGGGGGTCTATCGGGGCGGGAAGCCGGGACGGAGGGGAGAGGGAGTGATGAGTTTGCGGCTGGGGCCCGTCATCTGAACCTGGGACACATCGTTATGGACACCATCATCATCATGATCATCGTCAGGAGTTTCGTCATGTTCATCATCATCACTATCGTGGTCGTCACCGTCATCGTTGTTTTTCGGCATACTCACGTAATGGTCAACGCTTTATTAACACAAGGCACTGGACCATCACCCCAACTTCGGTCACACGGGAGGCTTGAAGCGAAAGACTTGACTAAAGCTGATGTCACACGCCACGGTTTCGGGGTGAACCGTCCCTTCAAAGAGGCCTGTACTATTGAGAGCAGTGAGGACTTCGAAGCTATTTCTTTAAGGGTAAGCCACACGACGAAACACCTGTGGGGGAAATGCCGTATATTCCAGCCGCTGCATTGCAGCGCCGGACTGCTCAACCAGTGCTCAACATTAATCACCAGTGACCTCCACCTGTTTGGTCTTTGGTGCCCCTTTCTGTTCAATCATCAATACAGCCCCTGACAAGTTCAGTGAGGATAGCAATAAATCGGCCCGAAACAAGTTTTCATCATGGTAAAAATTGTTAAAGTCGGCCGGGAGCCGGAGTAACTCAGTGGTAGAGCGCCGGACTCGCAATCTTGGTGATCCTGGGGTTGAGGGTTCGAATCTCCGCCGGGCCGTTTCGGTACAGGGGGACTTTTCGCTCAGAGTTCTGACTCCATGACCCATACAGTCCTTCGAATGAGACTGTAAACCGAGGTTCCGTGTGTGAACGTAAAATCCATTCACCAGCTTTCGGAAGAGAAGGCCAGTTTGGCCGTTGGTATGGATGACACGTTACACACAGCATGCACCTTCCCCGAAGTTGGAGTATGGCTGCCTTAATGGCGGGATAAAAAAAAAAACGGTCATACACACAAAACTCCACTCCCTTTGTTGGGTAGATAGGATTAATCCTTGCCTGTCTATACAGGGAGTGTCCGCAGGAGTATCAGCCTGCGTACGCGGGACAAAATATCAAAGTCGGCCTGTCCAGTTCACGTGTGCCATTTTGAATGTCAAGCGAGTACAAGTCACGCGTTTACCAGCTTCGCCGTTCAGTGACTCACGATGCAAAATGCCAGACACGTATTTCGTCAGTCTAAAGTCAGCCGTGAAACGATGCAAAATGCCAGACACGTATTCCGTCAGCCGTGAAACGATGCAAAATGTCAGACACGTATTCCGTCAGCCGTGAAACGATGCAAAATGCCAGCCACGTATTCCGTCAGCCGTGAAACGATGCAAAATGCCAGCCACGTATTCCGTCAGCCGTGAAACGATGCAAAATGCCAGCTACGTATTCCGTCAGCCGTGAAACGATGCAAAATGCCAGCCACGTATTCCGTCAGCCTAAAGTCAGCCGTGAAATGAATTCACGTGCGAAAGAACTTCGGAATCTGTTTCTTCCGAAAGCATGCCAGACGGAAAGCACAGCAAACCCATGCTACACTCTTATTTCGGCAGGAAGGTTGTACGGCGAGACCCGTGTGAAGCAGGTCTAAGGTTCATGTCACGCCGAAGACGTGACACAAGACACGTTACCCTCAATATTATTGACAAAGTACTTATACAACGCCTGTCCTCATTCAGACACTAAAGCTCTACGCGCTCTACTGTCCACGGTCTGGCTTTACACAACGGGCTGCCAAGCTGGGTGAAACCCACTGAAGAGCTGCTTGCTAGAGCTTAACTTTCCTTTCCCGTGTGATTCAGTCAGGTAGTGGTCACTTATTCCTTCGATTTTTTTTTTAGGAGGATGCGTGCTAAGTGTACACTTGTCGTCCATTCCAACGGCCAAACTGGTCTGCTCCGGAAAAAAAAGTTGGTGATGGGGTTTTACGTGAGTGCAAGATGTTATGCATGCGTTCACACACGGAGCCTTGTATCATAGTCTCATTCGAAGGATATTCAACGAATGGGGTCAGAACCGATACTAACTCCGAGAAAAAAACAAAAACAACAAAAACAAAAAAAAAAACCTTTGTCACGAAACGGTCCGGCGGAGATTCGAACCCGCAGCCCCAGCATTAACGAGATCACGAGTTCGGCGCTCTTGCAGTTGAACTACTCCGAGACCCTTGACTATCATTACGGCTTATGTCAGCGAGAGTCCGAAAACAGACTGACGACTCGCACTGAGGTTTACGTCACAGAGGGTACGTGAAACACACCGTGACTCTCACTAAGGCTCATTTCACACGAGAGCGTTGTGAAGCAGACACCTAACCACCGCTAAAGCTCAGTGCACACTCGAGTCGTGGAACAAGATATCTGACGATCACTGTGGCTTACGTACGTCACAAAGTCGTGGTACGAGGCATCTGACGAACACTGTCCTACTGGATTTGTGAAACAAGTGTTTCATGCTGAAGCAACCACTGTGCGGCACGCTGTTTGCCGTCTGACGAGTACATGAGAGAGTGTAGGAGGAAGGAAAGAGAGTGAGGGATGAAGACGGGAGGATAAAGGGAGAGGAGGGGGAGAGAGGAGGGAGGGGAGAGGATGGAGGAAAAAGGTGTTCCTGTGTCTCCTGTGCCTCCACCTCTCCACCCCCAATTCCTCTCCACCCCTAACTCCTGCCTGGGTTCCATTGAATCAGTGGAGATGTGTGTGTGTGTGTGTGTGTGTGTGTGTGTGTGTGTGTGTGTGTGTGTGTGTGTGTTTGTGTGTGTGTGTGTGTGTGTGTGTGTGTGTGTGTGTGTGTGTGTGTGTGTGTGTGTGTGTGTTTCTTTTGTTTTGTTTGTTTTCCTTTCTTGTTTTGTTTTTCTTGTTTTCCCTGTGCTGTCTTTCTCTCCTCGTCATCCACTTCTTTATCTTCGTCGTGCTGCCTACGTTTATATCTTTTTTTTTTTTTTATCTCCCTCTTCCCTTTCAGTTCTGTTTTCACAGTGTCTCCCATTTCCTTTTCCTACACCCGTTCAAGCAGTCGGGTCCACACACAAAGACAACACACACACACACACACACACCACACACACACACACAAACACCCGCAA
>CM065745.1:48002832-48005332 GCA_033310375.1 Conus canariensis
CCACTGTCAATGTTGAAATGGGTTACTGTCAGTGTACCCCACTGTCAATGTTTGAAATGGGTTACGTCAGTGTACCCCACTGTCAATGTTGAAATGGGGTTACTGTCAGTTGTTACCCACTGTCAATGTGAAATGGGTTACTTCAGTGTACCCGACGTCACTGTTGAAATGGGTTTGCAGTGTACCACTGTCAATGGTTGATATGGGTTACTGCAGTGACCCACTGTCATGTGAAATGGTTAGTGAGTGTACATGGCGAGGTTGGAATGGGTTAGTGTCAGTTTACTGTCAATGTGAAATGTTACTGTCAGTGTACCCTAACGTCATGTCTGTAATGGGTCACTGTCGAGGGCCAATGCAATGTTGGAAATGGGTTACTGTCAGTGTATCCCAACTGTCAATGTTGAAATGGGTTACTGTCAGTGTACCCAACTGTCAATGTTGAAATGGGTTACTGTCATGTATCCCAACTGTCAATGTTGAAATGGGTTACTGTCAGTGTACCCAACTGTCAATGTTGAAATGGGTTACTATCAGTGTACCCGACTGTCAATGTTGAAATGGGTTACTGTCAGTACCCAACTGTCAATGTTGAAATGGGTTACTATCTGTGTACCCGACTGTCAATGTTGAAATGGGTTACTGTCAGTGTACCCCACTGTCAATGTTGAAATGGGTTACTGTCAGTGTACCCCACTGTCAATGTTGAAATGGTTACTATCTGTGTACCCGACTGCAATGTTGAAATGGGTTACTGTCAGTGTACCCCACTGTCAATGTTGAAATGGGTTACTGTCAGTGTACCCCACTGTCAATGTTGAAATGGGTTACTGTGTCTTGCGTATTTGTTTCTCTGGAACAGTTTGAAAGTGGAAATCTGTCCCTGGCTTTCTCATCGGTAGAGCATTAATAGAAACATTTTGATGTTAAGATGGACTACTTGAGATAAAAAAAAAAAAAAAAATGAGTTCCTCGACAGAATATGATGGGGGTTTTTGAGTAGAGAGAGATTTTCTTCAGTTACACCGGTCACACATCTCGGACATCACCAAAAGTGGGTTGGGGGGAGGAGGGGGGAGGGGAGGCAGACAGAGGGGTGGGGGTGGGGGTGGGGGGCTCTGTACTGTCTGTGGAAGCCTATCGATCAGACTGTCTGCGGTCTGTCTGTATGGGGGTCCGGAACTTGCAGAGGGCCAATAGCAAGATTTGGCACAACATTAGCAGTAAGTTTGGGAGAGTTAGGACGTCAGAGTAGTCGCCCTTTTGGGGGGGGGGGGGGGGGGGCTCTGATGAGGTTTTCGAGCAGATTTACGTACCGTGTTCAGCTTTTTGGGGGGTTGTTCTGTTTTTTTTTTTTTTTTTTTTTTTTTTTTTTGGCTTTCTTTACTTTTCCCCTCCCTTTTTTTTTTTTTTTAGTCCTCTTCTTTTTTTCTTCTGATTTTCCCTCCCCTATTTTTTTCTGTTTATCTGTTACTCTCCTGCCTTTTTCTACTCTCCTGCCTTTTTCTACCACGTGTTCCTCCTCCTTCTCTTCCTTCACCTTCTCTCTTCCCCCCCCCCCCCCCCCCTCTTATTATCTTCAATTTCATTCTGTGCCCTCTGCTGTCTTTCTTTCTTCCCTATTTTGTTCTTTCTGCCCTTCTTTCATTCCGTTTCTTCATTCCTTCGCCTTTTACCCCGTTCTCTCCCCCCCCCCCCCCCCCTTTTCTTCTTCGTCTCCCTCTCTCTGACCGTCTTTACTTTCGGTCTGATTTCTCTCTCTCTCTCTCTCTCTCTCTCTCTCTCTCTCTCTCTCTCTCTCTCTCTCTCTCTCTCCCACCAACTCCCTTTACCCCTTTTTTTTGTCTTTCTCTGATCTCCATCCTCGTTCTTTCTTTCGACCTTTCCTTTCTTTTCTTCTTTCTCCATCGCCGCTCAGCTAGCAGGCAGGGGTCAATGGAAATCGCCGTCGGCCTCGTTGTACTTCTCAGCTTTGAGGACAACAGTCCAGTGACGTGCAAGACTGCAGAAACGTCCGCTGACGGATCTTTTAGTCCATTAATGTGTCTGCTAGACGGACTTATCCTGTCCTTACTATTTCCGTGGGAGTCTTTCTTTTTTCTTTCTTTCTGCGTACGCAGGCTGATACTCCTGCGGACACTGCCTGTGTAGACAGGCTTGGATTCATCCCATCTACCCAACAAAGGGAGTGGAGTTTTTTTTTGTGTGTGACCGTTTTTTTTTATCCCGCCATTAAGGCAGCCATACTCCAGCATCGGGGAAGGTGCATGCTATGTGTAACTTGTCATCCATACCAACGGCCAAACTGGCCTTCTCTTCCCAAAGTTGGTGATGGGATTTTACGTGTGTGCAAGATGTTATGCGTGCGTTCACGCACGAAACCTCGGTTTATAGTTTCATTCGAAGGACTGTATGGGGAATGGAGTCAGAACCAATCTTAGCTCCGACGAAAAATCCCCCTGTACCGAAACAGCCCGACAGAGATTCGAACCCGCGACCC
>CM065745.1:48010332-48025332 GCA_033310375.1 Conus canariensis
CTGATTCAAAACCTTTCTGGCAGAGCAGTGTCACGGACTGTTTATCAATATCACTCTGGCTCATGTCGATTTGGTGGCCATCACTACTCTGTGTGTGTGTGTGTGTGTGTGTGTGTGTGTGTGTGTGTGTGTGTGTGTGTGTGTGTGTGTGTGTGTGTGGCGCGCGCGCGCGCGCGTGGCGCTCATGTTGAAGAACAGGGGAGGGAGAGTGGTTTCCAGATTTGAAAATATCACTGTTGGTATCGTTAACACTGTCACCGTTGTAAAATGACCCGGGCAGTGAGGGTAAAAACAAGCTGGATGCAGAAGATGAATATTCATTTGCCTTTTTCTGCTGATTCCTATATATTTTCCGCCCTCTTCTTGTCTGTTGTCACCTGTGACAGGCATTTGCGTCGAACAACAGCACCTTGGTTTGCAGCTCGCATGGAAGGGGGGTCGGCTGGTAGTTGTGGTCAACCTGAGAACAACGATCGTTTGATTCCCTCTGCCTTCCTCTTCAAAAGACGACAGAGTCATGTCCTCAAGCGCAGAATTCAGAGAACTTTCAGGAGTGCGGGCGCAGGCCATCAACACGCGTGACGACAGATTTCCTTGACCAAAAAAAACAACAACAACAAAAAACGAATCAATGTTACCGGAGCTGTCGAAAGTTCGTCTTGCTGGTAACCAGACCAGGGAAGCTTCTCGTGAGTGAGAGAGGAGAGAGAGAGAGAGAGAGGAGAGAGAGAGAGAGAGAGAGAGAGAGAGAGAGAGAGAGAGAGAGAGAGAGAGACGCTGTCAAACAAAGACACAGACATGGGCATGAGGGGAAAAAAAAAGAAAAGCTGCACCCGAATGTGCCAGCTGAGACGTGCTGTCCTCAAACACCAAACCAACCAGCCAGAAGCAACCCTGCACCAGGATACTTACAAACAGTTGGATCGCCGGAGGTTTCAAGCACATCATGTGATGATGCAAGCGTCTGTCTCTCCTCTCTTTGTCAGCCTGTCTCTCTCTCTCTGTCCAACTTTCTTTGCAGTTCGTTTTGTACCGAACTCTCTCTCTTTCGCTCATCTAGGTATTTCTTTTCCTCCCCACCCCCTCCCTCCCTTCCCTCTCCTTGATGTCTCTTTCTCCTTCCATTTCTTCCCTCTGCCTGTCTGTCTGTCTGTCTGTCTGTCTGTCTCTCCCTCTCTTTGCAACACTTTTTTTGTACCTGTCTTTCTCTCTGCCTCTTTTCCTTTTGGAAGTATCTCTCTGCTTCCTTTTCCCCTTTCTGTTTCTCTCTCTCTCTGTGCCGCTCTCTCACTCCCTCCCTCTCTCTCTATCTCTCTCTCTGTGTACCTCTCTCTCTCCCCCTCTCACTCTGAGCATCTCTTTGTCCTCTAACATCTCTCTCTCTCTCTCTCTCTCTCTCTCTCTCTGTCTCCGCTTCCTCTTTCTCTCTCTGTCCCTCCCTCTATCCTCAGATCTTGTTTCTTAAAAAAAAAAACCCTCTTAAAGTCCATCTGGAAAGCTATGAACGAACGCACCAATAAAACATCCCAGTCCGAGATATGTCATACACAACCTCACATCATGCCAGTAAATATTTCACCGGGGTGGCAGAATCTCCTAAAAAAACAAACAAAAAAATACTGATTAAAATAAACAAACAAAACTTAAAAAAAAAAGCTTTTTCGTTGCCATTCCTAGAATATTAAATCACAGCTCTCAGCATTCCTCATGTCTGCAACTGATGTTTATCATTCCTTACGTCATCTGAAGGAAAAAGATAGTCGCGGACTTAACAGGAAGTGACGGTGAAGTTTAGAAACCTTCGGTCCCAGTCAGTCCTCATGCTCTTACGCACATCTATGATATCTGCATCGACAAACTTCATTTTCCAGCATAGCTCAAAGTTGCAAAAGTTTGATAGTACAGCCCTTAGAAAGAAAAAGCACAATGACCTATACATTTACAACCATCTTGCGTCATGCAGTCTACTAAGAGAAACTCAGTCTGGTTTCAGGACAAAAAAAAAATTGAGTTTGCTGAAAATCATCGTGTTCGAGTTACAATTACTGAAGCAATTTCTATGGACTACTTGCTTCAAAACCCCATGTGAATGTACGGAACAATAACCAGACAAGTAAAATGATTTATATAATAGTAAAGACTTCTTGAAGTTTCAAGTCAGGATATTATTTTGGCATGCAGAGGTCTACATGGTCTCTTCAATTGATCTTGGTCCGAACCTGCTGGCTGAAAGAGTAACTTTACCACATAGTACAGAATCCGATTATATACTGAAGTGGGAGATCGACGATTAGAGGACATGCTCACCATCAATATCGGAATGCTTATGGAGCAACAAGAAAAAAATGCATCTAGGCTATCCCCCCTAAAATACTTCAATCTAAATTTAGCATAGATCTGCGATATCAAAAAACAAAGAAAGAAAGAAAGAAACAAAAACCAGGTTCGCATCCCTAGAATTCACCTACTTAAAACACGCGTTTGTTATTCTGGTTCTCCACTCTGGAACTCACTACCACCAGATTTAAAGTGCCACTCACCAGTCCTGTTGAGAAACAACATCAATAATTATTATTTACCAATGTTGTTTACTGGTACATTGTGTACACGGACGCCCTCCAGCTTCACATCTCAGTGTTTGACAAGATATCGTCATCAAGAAAAAGATGCCCCTGAAGATGCCAGTGGGATCCAGAGAAGTGCTGTCCTCGCCCGCCGACCCACCCAATCGGGAGGAGTCCTGCACCGAACTTGGACGCCTGAGCTGTGTTGTCACAGGGTGCAGAGAAGCACAGGGCATTCCATTAAGACGTCAAGGGACATAACTGCTCCCTGGCAAATGCCGCTGTGTGATGGCCAAGGGACGCGACACAACGGAATCTCCATGAAAGCGTCCCTGGCGCTGTCTGTTACAACGGCCAAACATCCTGCGAACTGAACATGACTACCAGTACGGTCTGTTTCTATGGCCATACATCCTATTAATTGAACATGACTATCAGTACGGTCTGTTTCTATGGCCACACAGCCTCTGGTAAAGTGCACAGTGATGTATATATTTTGACCACAGTGATGTATATATTTTGACCACAGTGATGTATATATTTTGACCACAGTGACGTATTCATTGTAACCACAGTGATGTATTCATTTTAACCACAGTGATGTATTCATTGTGACCACAGCGATGTATTCATTTGGACCCAAACCTCTATTTCCAGACATTGGTAAAGACTGCAGACGCTGGTGCGGACAGGATGGCATCAGCTTTCAGCTTTGAGTAATGGAATGCCCGTCATCTCTTTACCACACTTCAGGCTGATGAACGCGAGCAATCGCAGAAGTATTGGCCTTCTCTTCCGAAAGTTGGTGATGGGATTTTACGTGTGTGCAAGATGTTGTGCGTGCGTTCACCTCGGTTTATAGTCTCCTTCGAAGGACTGTATGGCCAACGGAGTCAGAACCAATGTTAACTCCGAGGGAAAAATCCCCTTCTGTACCGAAATTCGAACCCGTAACCCCAGGATCACGAGTCCGGCGCTCTACCAACTGAGCTGTTCCGGCCCCCCGCAGCGAAGTATCATTCCCTCCACACCTACTGTCAGATGCATAACGATGCCAAGGCGCCAGAGGAAGATGCCCTACATACATACATCCCACAGCTCTGGACTGGAGGAGACAGCTGACAGCACCATGTTTCCTGTTCTCGCAGGCATGGCAGCTGCAGCAGAAGAGCTCTTCCATGTCTCCATGACAGCTGTGACACACTGTCCATCGTCTAGGGGGCCCGAATAGCTCAGTTGGTAGAGCGCCGGACTCGTGATCCTGGGGTCGCGGGTTCGAATCTCCGCCGGCCTGTTTCGGTACAGGGGGATTTTTCCCTCGGAGTTAACATTGGTTCTGACTCCATTTCCCATACAGTCCTTCGAATGAGACATTATCGCGCGCGCGCGCGTGTGTGTGTGTGTGTGTGTGTGTGTGTGTGTGTGTGTGTGTGTGGTGTGTGTGTGTGTGTGTGTGTGTGTGTGTGTGTGGTGTGTGTGTGTGTGTGTGTGTGTGTGTGTGTGTGTGTGTGTGTGTGTGTGTGTGTGTGTGTGTGAGGGAGATATTGTTTCCTCCATCATACTTTTTTTTGTCATGATCCGCTGTCGATAGAACACCCAAACTTAAAAAGCTAAGAAAAAAAAAATAGTTTGCACAAAACCTGATTAAAAAAATATTTTGGACTAAAAGTTGAGAAGTCAGCATGGACCGAAGGAGAAATGGACGACGTGTAGCCGTGCACATCGATTCCCATGCCAGCATCCCACGTCGGACTCACCTCTGCGACCCCTGACGTTGTGCGCCTGGAGGAATGCTGAGGGTAGGCAGGGCAGAGGGATAACCCTGTCTCTTCAATCTCCAGGCTTTCAATAGCTGGGCCACGAAAGAAGTAAGAGAGAGAGAGAGAGAGAGAGAGAGAGAGAGAGAGAGAGAGAGAGAGAGAGAGGGGGGGGGAGGTGGAGAGCGGGAGGAAGGGAAGGGTGGAACGAATGACTGAACTGTGACTGGTATTCCAAGGATGGGTTCCTTGTTTGAACCTCTTATGGTTACGTTAGAGAGAGAGAGAGAGAGAGAGAGAGGAGAGAGAGAGAGAGAGAGAGAGAGAGAGAGAGAGAGAGAGAGAGAGAGAGAGAGATTCATTTTACAACGGTAAAAGAAGGGTTTGTGTTAGCCAATTTTCGTTCTTGCCAATGTTATTCTAAGAAAGTAGCAGAAAGTACTACATTACACGCATCAATATCAATCTTGGATATCATGCTAGTACATGGATTTGCTGATGTGACAAAACCCACACGGGCGTGCGCCTGAACACAGTTACATGTGTGTGTGTGTGTGTGTGTGTGTGTGTGTGTGTGTGTGTGTGTGTGTGTGTGTGTGTGTGTATGTGTGTGTGTGTGTGTGTGTGTGTGTGTGTGTGTGTGTGTGTGTGTGTGTGTGTACGTACGTAAATGTGTTGCTGTCTGATATTAAAACGGCTAAAGTAAAATCATTTGAGAGAGAGAGAGAGAGAGAGAGAGAGAGAGAGAGAGAGAGAGAAGGAGAGAGGAGAGAGACAGAGAGAGAGGTGGGGGGAGGGGGGAAGAACTCAGAACTCAGATGGTTTACTTCATATAAAGGCCATTGCCCCTTAGGAAGCGGGGGAGGAGGGGGGGGGGGTATGGAGAACATAACAACAATATGAGAATTATAAAGAACACAAGAAAAACTGGATGGACTACTCTGTCACGAAGTCATGACTGATCTAACCTGAAATGCCTTGAATAAGTAAACTGCGAAATTTCTTACTATGCTTTCATTCTGAGATACCATTAGCAGGCTTAACCGAAACTGACAGGGATCTTTGGAAAACTTTGTCGGTACATATTGTGCTCTTAGACTGGATAATTTGCAGCAGCATAAAACAAAATGAAGTTTGTCCTCTTTTCCATTTTTGCCTAATGGACAAGTCAAATCCACCCCAGTATATTTACTGCAACGGTACCGGTGTTCTGCTTTGTCTGAAATTCCCAGTCTAAATTTGGTCATTGTCAGCTTCAAGTGTTTACCTAAATCCATTTGCAGATAACGTTTGACATCGTGTACCGAACAAAATGTCCGATACATGGTAAATCTATCACTATTTTTGACATGACCAGCATGCAATCAATCTGGGGAGAGAGAGAGAGAGAGAGAGAGAGGAGTGCACGTGGGTATGCGTATGTGCGTCTGTGCGCGCGTACAGGTATGTACTGAAGAACAGGTCAAGTTTACCTTCCACTGTTTGTTGATTCAGATAAAAAGAACTGCGTTTTGTTTTCGATGGTTTAAATCTTCTTTTTCTTTTCCACATTATCTTAATTCAGGAAATGACGCATGCACAAGCAACAGAAATACGCAACAGTTCTGGAAAGCGCTCGAAAGTCCAAGAACCTTCCGAAAAGCAAGGAACATCAAGAAATTTAAACAAACAATCAAACAAAATAAAATTTTCCAGAAAGTGCCATGTGTTTTTGGATTGCCAGTACTGCGCCATGACTCTTGACCTTCCGATTTCATTGCTATGAACGATCGGGATTTTCTTACTTTGAGAGATAAAGAGCGGTGAGTTTTGTTGGGGTTGAACATGTTTCTGGAACTAGTGTAACGGTCATTCGAAAATTTAGTTCATAAATCAGCATTAAAAGATTTAAAAAGACTCTTATTGCTCTCGGCCGGTTGGTTCAGCAATTGAGGATAATACTTCTCTGGGTCCCACTGGCACGTTCGAGTCCCAGTTCTTATAGAACAGGGAGTACTTTACAATGGGAATGGAGAAATGCTGCGTGTGTGTGTGTCCGTCCGTGGTCAAAATGTGTTCCACTCGCTACAGACTACTGGGCCGATCTTTCTGAAAATTTGTAGGTATGTTCATTATGGGTTACAGATGATGCCCGATGTTTTATTTTATCGTTATAGCGTTACTTAGGCTATAGCGGCCCATAACGGTTTTTCTTCTTTATAGAATATCTCAGAAAGTACTTGGCCGATCTTTCTGAAAATTTGTAGGTATGTTCATTATGGGTCACGGATGATGCCCGATGTGTTTGTTTAACCGTTATAGCCGTTACTAATGGCTATAATGGCCCATAACGGTTTTTCTTCTTATGGAATATCTCAGAAAGTACTCGGCCGATCTTTCTGAAAATTTGTAAGTAGGTTCATTATGGGTCACAGATGATGGCCGATGTTTACCAGAATAGCCGTTACTAACGGCTATAACGGCCCAAAACGGTTTTTCCTCTTTATAGAATGTCTCACGCGTATTCAAGTTAAACTGGGAGTACGTTTATATGTTTTGCATCTGGTTTCAGTTTGCCTTTTGGCCGACTGTGGGGAAAGAGCCGCTGAACACAGACCAAGTCCTGTTGATAGCGACTGCAGTGCGGTATTCCCTTCAGGGGGCGTGAAAGTTCGTGCAGCGAAACCTTGGCTGTGTCTGGAGTTGTGCTGGCTTCACCTGTCAGAGAAACAGCAACGAGCGGGGGCCGAGATGCGTGCAGCAGTTTGCCTGATGGCGGTGTCTTCAGCTGGTGGACCCTGAAGTCATGAAACTTGGGCTAACAGACCCACAGGGACGCCTCCGTGGAGGTTCCGTTGTGTCGCATACAGTGGCTATCATACAAAGGGCGTCTGCCATGAGAGCAGTTATGCCCCTTAACATTTTAATGAAATGCCCAGCTTGTTCCCTATGTCAACACAGTGAAGGCTTACAAGAACGGGGTGGTGCAGGATTGCTCCCAGTTCGGCAGTTGAGGACAATTTTTCTCTGGTTCCCATTGGCATTTGCGCGTGTATTTTTTTTTACCCCCCTCAAAGATGTGGAGCTTGTCACGTGATCAGACTGTCGTCTGTCTGGATCTGATACAACCAGAGTCTAGAACCAACTCTTGTCATTAACCTTCGTCAGCGTTATTCATCTTCTGAAGTATATTACTGTTGTTGTTGTTGACATTATTATTATTATTGGTGTTATTGTTGTGCTTATGATTATGATGATTATTATTAATCACAGTACTTATACAGCGCCTACCCTCACAGGCCAAAACACGCTCTCGTTGATACAACAGATTATCATCCTGGGCAAAGGCGCCTGAAAAGCTGCCCGCCGGCGCTGTCGTCCGTCCTTTTCTGCGTCCGTCTGTCACTCAGTGTTTTTCTATTCATGTTGTCAGTCTTTCGCTGCATTCTTTGTGAATATGGGCCACCCATACCAACGACCAAAGTGGCCTTCTCTTCTGAAAGCTGGTAACGGAATTTTACGTGTGTGCAAGATGTTATGCGAGCGTTCACATACGGAAATTTTGGCTTAATGTCACATTCAGACGACGTTTTGCGAAGCGGATACAGAACTAATGTCAACACCCGAATTAAAAAAAAATCCCTTGAACCTAAACACCCCGGCGAAGACTCGAACCTGCAACCCCAGGATTTCGAGTCCGATTCTGTAACAACTGAAATATTCAGGCCCCAAATCACAGGAATTTGGTTCATTATCGTAATACCTCTATAACTCGTACATCCCAACTCTTACACCTCTATACCTTGTAAACACCAATTCTTACTTTGTTTGTATTGAAGATTTTGAAGAGGCGAATAAACGGAGAAAATCTAGACCAGACAATGGCCTTTTTCTCTTCAAAGCCCTCCCTTCTCTGTTTCATTTATCTACTCGGTTATTTACTTGCTTTGATATTTATGTACGTATCAAGCTACGTCACGGGCCGCATACTGCGAACTTTCTCATGGTTGGTTAACACTTTCTGCGCTTTTTCCGTGCCAGTGCAACAACCCGCAAAAGCCGTTCGCTTCAGCGCTCTAAGCGCCCGATCAGAGTGGTCTCAATCCAATTCAGATCATGTTGTTTACAGCCAGGCCGACTGTGAGGAGCAATATCAGGACTGTCAACCTCGCCAAAGTCAATTCCCTGCATAGATGTTTACCACACACACACACACACACACACACACACACACACACACACACACACACAGGCACATCATTAACACAAGATTTCTAAAACGCTTACAAACTGCTAAAGAATCTGCCTTCCATAAAACCTTATACGGAAAACATTTCCCTCCTTCAGGAACTCAACAAACCAGATCAGGTGGAACGCTTCTGGACAAGGTTTGCACGGAGTCTGGAATGATTCAATCTTGTTTCTGGTGATTCTTTTTTTATTTTATTTTATTTTATTTTATTTTATTTTTTTTATTGGAGGAATGGTGAGATGCGTGGTGGCTAAGACAGGCGTGGTGGTGGAGGAAGTTGGGAGGCTGGGTGGATGGAGGGAGGGGAAACGAGGGAAAAGGGTGAGGAGACGGAGGAAGAGCAGGAGAGAGAACGTGGGGGTGGGGGTGGGATGGGGGGGGGGGGGGGGTGGAGAGGACGGCATTAAGTGAACGGAAGTGGAATTTGACCATTCTCAAAAAGCCTCACCTTTTTTACTTTTTTTTCTTTTTGTCTTTTTTTTTTTTTTAAGTCTGTTATCAACTTTCAATCAAAGGGGCCCGTGGTCCAGTGGTCAGAGCATTTGCCTGGGAGGGCGTGAGTTCAAACCACTCGTGAGGTCGGATTTCTGACGTCTTGAAAACCCCGTCTGCCCACCCAGCAGGCCAGGAAGTTAAGGTGGTGGAAGAAGAGGGATGGGCTCCGCCATCCAAACTGCTATGCCTCGGACACAGTACACATCTACTGTTCACAGCCCCCATGACCAGTAGGCTATCAGACTCTCAGCCTGACCTCAATGTCACCACATGTATTGTTCACAGCCCCCATGACCAGTAGGCTATCAGACTCTAACCCTGACCTCAATGTCACCACATGTATTGTTCACAGCCCCCATGACCAGTAGGCTATCAGACTCTCACCCTGACCTCAATGTCGCCTCATCTATTGTTCATAGCCACTATGGCCAGTAGGCTATGAGACTAACCTTGACCTCAATGTCACCTCATCTACTGTTCACAGCCACTGTGAGACTCTAACCCTGACCTCAATGTCACCTCATCTACTGTTCACAGCCACTGTGAGACTCTAACCCTGACCTCAATGTCACCTCATCTACTGTTCACAGCCACTGTGAGACTCTCACCCTGACCTCAATGTCACCTCATCTATTGTTCACAGCCACTGTGAGACTCTAACCTTGACCTCAATGTCACCTCATCTATTGTTCACAGCCACTGTGAGACTCTAACCTTGACCTCAATGTCACCTCATCTATTGTTCACAGCCACTGTGAGACTCTAACCTTGACCTCAATGTCACCTCATCTATTGTTCACAGCCACTGTGAGACTCCTAACCTTTACCTCAATGTCACCTCATCTATTGTCACAGCCACTATGGCCAACAGGCTATGAGACTCTCACCCTGACCTTCATGCAATCTTCGTTCTCTTTGTTTTTTATGTTTGCTTTATTTTTTGTTTGGGTGTGTGTATGTGTTTTTTTTTTGTTTGTTTTTTTTTTCTCCCACAAGCACATTTCCCAAATTCCGAATCTCTCGCTCATCTTCACGGGCGTGGGTGGCTGCGGGCACCCCGCTCTTTGTCCTATCCCTCCCCGTCCCTCTCGCCCTCTCGCTCATCTTCACGGGCGTGGGTGACTGCGGGCACCCCGCTCTTTGTCCTGTCCCTCCCCGTCCCTCTCGCCCTCTCGCTCATCTTCACGGGCGTGGGTGGCTGCGGGCACCCCGCTCTTTGTCCTGTCCCTCCCCGTCCCTCTCGCCCTCTCGCTCATCTTCACGGGCGTGGGTGGCTGCGGGCACCCCGCTCTTTGTCCTATCCCTCCCCGTCCCTCTCGCCCTCTCGCTCATCTTCACGGGCGTGGGTGGCTGCGGGCACCCCGCTCTTTATCCTATCCCTCCCCGTCCCTCTCGCCCTCTCGCTCATCTTCACGTGCGTGGGTGACTGCGGGCACCCCGCTCTTTGTCCTATCCCTCCCCGTCCCTCTCGCCCTCTCGCTCATCTTCACGTGCGTGGGTGACTGCGGGCACCCCGCTCTTTGTCCTATCCCTCCCCGTCCCTCTCGCCCTCTCGCTCATCTTCACGGGCGTGGGTGGCTGCGGGCACCCCGCTCTTTGTCCTATCCCTCCCCGTCCCTCTCGCCCTCTCGCTCATCTTCACGTGCGTGGGTGACTGCGGGCACCCCGCTCTTTGTCCTATCCCTCCCCGTCCCTCTCGCCCTCTCGCTCATCTTCACGTGCGTGGGTGACTGCGGGCACCCCGCTCTTTGTCCTATCCCTCCCCGTCCCTCTCGCCCTCTCGCTCATCTTCACGTGCGTGGGTGACTGCGGGCACCCCGCTCTTTGTCCTATCCCTCCCCGTCCCTCTCGCCCTCTCGCTCATCTTCACGTGCGTGGGTGACTGCGGGCACCCCGCTCTTTGTCCTATCCCTCCCCGTCCCTCTCGCCCTCTCGCTCATCTTCACGTGCGTGGGTGACTGCGGGCACCCCGCTCTTTGTCCTGTCCCTCCCCGTCCCTCTCGCCCTCTCGCTCATCTTCACGTGCGTGGGTGACTGCGGGCACCCCGCTCTTTGTCCTGTCCCTCCCCGTCCCTCTCGCCCTCTCGCTCATCTTCACGGGCGTGGGTGACTGCGGGCACCCCGCTCTTTGTCCTGTCCCTCCCCGTCCCTCCTCTCGCTCATCTTCACGGGCGTGGGTGACTGCGGGCATCCCGCTCTTTGTCCTGTCCCTCCCCGTCCCTCTCGCCCTCTCGCTCATCTTCACGGGCGTGGGTGGCTGCGGGCACCCCGCTCTTTGTCCTGTCCCTCCCCGTCCCTCTCGCCCTCTCGCTCATCTTCACGGGCGTGGGTGACTGCGGGCACCCCGCTCTTTGTCCTGTCCCTCCCCGTCCCTCTCGCCCTCTCGCTCATCTTAACGGGCGTGGGTGGCTGCGGGCACCCCGCTTTTTGTCCTGTCCCTCCCCGTCCCTCTCGCCCTCTCGCTCATCTTCACGGGCGTGGGTGGCTGCGGGCACCCCGCTCTTTGTCCTGTCCCTCCCCGTCCCTCTCGCCCTCTCGCTCATCTTCACGGGCGTGGGTGGCTGCGGGCACCCCGCTCTTTGTCCTGTCCCTCCCCGTCCCTCTCGCCCTCTCGCTCATCTTCACGGGCGTGGGTGGCTGCGGGCACCCCGCTCTTTGTCCTGTCCCTCCCCGTCCCTCTCGCCCTCTCGCTCATCTTCACGGGCGTGGGTGGCTGCGGGCACCCCGCTCTTTGTCCTGTCCCTCCCCGTCCCTCTCGCCCTCTCGCTCATCTTCACGGGCGTGGGTGGCTGCGGGCACCCCGCTCTTTGTCCTGTCCCTCCCCGTCCCTCTCGCCCTCTCGCTCATCTTCACGGGCGTGGGTGGCTGCGGGCACCCCGCTCTTTGTCCTGTCCCTCCCCGTCCCTCTCGCCCTCTCGCTCATCTTCACGGGCGTGGGTGGCTGCGGGCACCCCGCTCTTTGTCCTGTCCCTCCCCGTCCCTCTCGCCCTCTCGCTCATCTTCACGGGCGTGGGTGGCTGCGGGCACCCCGCTCTTTGTCCTGTCCCTCCCCGTCCCTCTCGCCCTCTCGCTCATCTTCACGGGCGTGGGTGGCTGCGGGCACCCCGCTCTTTGTCCTGTCCCTCCCCGTCCCTCTCGCCTCTCGCTCATCTTCACGGGCGTGGGTGGCTGCGGGCACCCCGCTCTTTGTCCTGTCCCTCCCCGTCCCTCTCGCCCTCTCGCTCATCTTCACGGGCGTGGGTGGCTGCGGGCACCCCGCTCTTTGTCCTGTCCCTCCCCGTCCCTCTCGCCCTCTCGCTCATCTTCACGGGCGTGGGTGGCTGCGGGCACCCCGCTCTTTGTCCTGTCCCTCCCCGTCCCTCTCGCCCTCTCGCTCATCTTCACGGGCGTGGGTGGCTGCGGGCACCCCGCTCTTTGTCCTGTCCTCCCCGTCCCTCTCGCCCTCTCGCTCATCTTCACGGGCGTGGGTGGCTGCGGGCACCCCGCTCTTTGTCCTGTCCCTCCCCGTCCCTCTCGCCCTCTCGCTCATCTTCACGGGCGTGGGTGGCTGCGGGCACCCCGCTCTTTGTCCTGTCCCTCCGTCCCTCTCGCCTCTCGCTCATCTTCACGGGCGTGGGTGGCTGCGGGCACCCCGCTCTTTGTCCTGTCCCTCCCCGTCCCTCTCGCCCTCTCGCTCATCTTCACGGGCGTGGGTGGCTGCGGGCACCCCGCTCTTTGTCCTGTCCCTCCCGTCCCTCTCGCCCTCCTCCTCATCTTCACGGGCGTTGGTGGTGATGCGGGCACCCACGCTCTTTGTCCTGTCCCTCACCGTCCCTCTCGCCCTCCCCCGTAGCACATTCTTAACGGTGCGTGGGGTGGTTGCGGGCACACCGCTCTTTGTCCTGTACGTCCCTCGCCCCCCGTCGCACTCTTTCCGGTGGTAGTCGTCACCTCGCACAGTGCAACTTCTGTATTCAGGTGGTGGTCTGCGGCACCCCGCTCTTTTCCTGTCCCTCCCCGTCCTCTCGCCCTCTCGCTCATCTTCAGCGGCGTGGGTGGTGCGGGCACCCCGCTCTTTTTTCCTGTCCCTCCCCGTCCCTTCTCCGCTATCGTCCTTCACGGGCGGTGGTGTGCGGCACCCCGCTCTTTGTCCTGTGCCCTCCCCGTCCCTTCGCTCCTCGCATCATCTTCACGGTGCATGGGTGGTGCGTGGAAACCCCGCTCTTTTCCTGATCCCTCCACCGTCCCTCTACGCCCATTCCTTATCTTCACGTGTGGTAGCATCGTCCCTCGCACACACCACAGAGATAAAGTAACATTCTTTATTTACCAGGATGGTAGATCGTCCCTCGCACACACCACAGAGATAAAGACAACATTCTTTATTTACCAGGATGGTAGATCGTCCCTCGCACACACCACAGAGATAAAGACAACATTCTTTATTTACCAGGATGGTAGATCGTCCCTCGCACACACCACAGAGATAAAGACAACATTCTTTATTTACCAGGATGGTAGATCGTCCCTCGCACACACCACAGAGATAAAGATAACATTCTTTATTTACCAGGATGGTAGATCGTCCCTCGCACACACCACAGAGATAAAGACAACATTCTTTATTTACCAGGATGGTAGATCGTCCCTCGCACACACCACAGAGATAAAGACAACATTCTTTATTTACCAGGATGGTAGATCGTCCCTCGCACACACCACAGAGATAAAGACAACATTCTTTATTTACCAGGATGGTAGATCGTCCCTCGCACACACCACAGAGATAAAGACAACATTCTTTATTTACCAGGATGGTAGATCGTCCCTCGCACACACCACAGAGATAAAGATAACATTCTTTATTTACCGAGGATGGTAGATCGTCCCTCGCACACACCACAGAGATAAAGACAACATTCTTTATTTACCAGGATGGTAGATCGTCCCTCGCACACACCACAGAGATAAAGACAACATTCTTTATTTACCAGGATGGTAGATCGTCCCTCGCACACACCACAGAGATAAAGACAACATTCTTTATTTACCAGGATGGTAGATCGTCCCTCGCACACACCACAGAGATAAAGACAACATTCTTTATTTACCAGGATGGTAGATCGTCCCTCGCACACACCACAGAGATAAAGACAACATTCTTTATTTACCAGGATGGTAGATAAGCACTGATGCGCTTTTTTACATCCTGTCCTCGCCCTGAGTAGGGACTACAACATGCAGTGAAATGAAATAATGTGTGTGTGTGTGTGTGTGTGTGTGTGTGTGTGTGTGTGTGTGTGTGTGTGTGTGAGAGGGGAGAGTGAGTGTGAGAGGAGAGAGAGGAGAGAGAGAGAGAGAGAGAGAGAAGAATGGTTACCGCTGAATTGCAACCTTTGCCACATGAATGATCGCCAGCGACAATTCAACGGTTAACCGGAGTTCCACCAAACTGTCGTTGATCCATGACAAATCTTCATACCGACGACAAATCATCGGTTATCATAGTCAACGCCAAATTGTCGCTGCGTTGATGATGCTAAAGACTGCGACAATAACGATGCTCATGAAGACGATGATGACGATGACAACGATAACGTCCATGCCACTGCAGATGATGATAAACGGCGTTGAAAAGATAGCGCGGTGTGTTACCTGTCCAGTGGCTTTGCAAAAGGATCGATGACTTTTCTCCCGCCTTTTCCATGACAAACTCATTCATTTCCATGTGTGCCTTCCCAATCAGCAGACGCGTCAGCGTGGTCGCCAACGGCACACGACTCCATCTGTCTGGACCAACGCGCAGTCATGACACTATGCCTGACTGGACCCCCCAGTTGTCTGAGGTTGAAATGAGTTTTAAAGCCTTCATTCTTTTTCCGTGAAACTCATCTCTTTACGTAGTTGTCAACCTTCTGGTGTCAACGTTCAGGAACGATGTGATGAAGGGGGGTGGGTTGGTCTGAAGAGGGGG
>CM065745.1:48035332-48060332 GCA_033310375.1 Conus canariensis
AAGACACTTCACACTCTGTCGCAGAGAGGAACGACGAGGACAGAGGGAGGGAGGACCCCTGCTGCAGGTGTCCCTTGTGTAACAGACAGAAAGCACACAGCTGGTGCAGATAAAGACACTTCACACTCTGTCGCAGAGAGGAACGACGAGGACAGAGGGAGGGAGGACCCCTGCTGCAGGTGTCCCTTGTGTAACAGACAGAAAGCACACAGCTGGTGCAGATAAAGACACTTCACACTCTGTCGCAGAGAGGAACGATGAGGACAGAGGGAGGGAGGACCCCTGCTGCAGGTGTCCTTGTGTAACAGACAGAAAGCACACAGCTGGTGCAGATAAAGACACTTCACACTCTGTCGCAGAGAGGAACGATGAGGACAGAGGGAGGGAGGACCCCTGCTGCAGGTGTCCCTTGTGTAACAGACAGAAAGCACACAGCTGGTGCAGATAAAGACACTTCACACTCTGTCGCAGAGAGGAACGATGAGGACAGAGGGAGGGAGGACCCCTGCTGCAGGTGTCCCTTGTGTAACAGACAGAAAGCACACAGCTGGTGCAGATAAAGACACTTCACACTCTGTCGCAGAGAGGAACGATGAGGACAGAGGGAGGGAGGACCCCTGCTGCAGGTGTCCCTTGTGTAACAGACAGAAAGCACACAGCTGGTGCAGATAAAGACACTTCACACTCTGTCGCAGAGAGGAACGATGAGGACAGAGGGAGGGAGGACCCCTGCTGCAGGTGTCCCTTGTGTAACAGACAGAAAGCACACAGCTGGTGCAGATAAAGACACTTCACACTCTGTCGCAGAGAGGAACGATGAGGACAGAGGGAGGGAGGACCCCTGCTGCAGGTGTCCCTTGTGTAACAGACAGAAAGCACACAGCTGGTGCAGATAAAGACACTTCACACTCTGTCGCAGAGAGGAACGATGAGGACAGAGGGAGGGAGGACCCCTGCTGCAGGTGTCCCTTGTGTAACAGACAGAAAGCACACAGCTGGTGCAGATAAAGACACTTCACACTCTGTCGCAGAGAGGAACGATGAGGACAGAGGGAGGGAGGACCCCTGCTGCAGGTGTCCCTTGTGTAACAGACAGAAAGCACACAGCTGGTGCAGATAAAGACACTTCACACTCTGTCGCAGAGAGGAACGATGAGGACAGAGGGAGGGAGGACCCCTGCTGCAGGTGTCCCTTGTGTAACAGACAGAAAGCACACAGCTGGTGCAGATAAAGACACTTCACACTCTGTCGCAGAGAGGAACGATGAGGACAGAGGGAGGGAGGACCCCTGCTGCAGGTGTCCCTTGTGTAACAGACAGAAAGCACACAGCTGGTGCAGATAAAGACACTTCACACTCTGTCGCAGAGAGGAACGATGAGGACAGAGGGAGGGAGGACCCCTGCTGCAGGTGTCCCTTGTGTAACAGACAGAAAGCACACAGCTGGTGCAGATAAAGACACTTCACACTCTGTCGCAGAGAGGAACGATGAGGACAGAGGGAGGGAGGACCCCTGCTGCAGGTGTCCCTTGTGTAACAGACAGAAAGCACACAGCTGGTGCAGATAAAGACACTTCACACTCTGTCGCAGAGAGGAACGATGAGGACAGAGGGAGGGAGGACCCCTGCTGCAGGTGTCCCTTGTGTAACAGACAGAAAGCACACAGCTGGTGCAGATAAAGACACTTCACACTCTGTCGCAGAGAGGAACGATGAGGACAGAGGGAGGGAGGACCCCTGCTGCAGGTGTCCCTTGTGTAACAGACAGAAAGCACACAGCTGGTGCAGATAAAGACACTTCACACTCTGTCGCAGAGAGGAACGATGAGGACAGAGGGAGGGAGGACCCCTGCTGCAGGTGTCCCTTGTGTAACAGACAGAAAGCACACAGCTGGTGCAGATAAAGACACTTCACACTCTGTCGCAGAGAGGAACGATGAGGACAGAGGGAGGGAGGACCCCTGCTGCAGGTGTCCCTTGTGTAACAGACAGAAAGCACACAGCTGGTGCAGATAAAGACACTTCACACTCTGTCGCAGAGAGGAACGATGAGGACAGAGGGAGGGAAGAGCGAGTGGGAAAGTGGAGTGAGCGGAAAGGGAAGGCGGAGGGAGTGAAAGAAAGGGGAAGAGGTTGCGGACGTGGTTGAAGGCAAGGCCAGTGGCATGCGGAGGAGGGGGGAGGGGGGGGGGGAGGGGGGTGGCATGCAGATTCCACTGAGTGTCCAATATGCAGATTCCACTGAGTGTCCAATATGCAGATTCCGCTGAGTGTCCAACATGCAGATTCCACTGAGTGTCCAACATGCAGATTCCACTGAGTGTCCAACATGCTCATGACAACCTGGCTTGGCGTGCACAAGGGAACTGTTTTTTTTTTTTTTTCACCGTCTGATCTTTTGTGCCACTTCAGTGACACTGCTTCCATGCCAGTGATCTTTTGTGCCACTTCAGTGACACTGCTTCCATGCCAGTGATCTTTTGTGCCACTTCAGTGACACTGCTTCCATGCCAGTGATCTTTTGTGCCACTTCAGTGACACTGCTTCCATGCCAGTGATCTTTTGTGCCACTTCAGTGACACTGCTTCCATGCCAGTGATCTTTTGTGCCACTTCAGTGACACTGCTTCCATGCCAGTGATCTTTTGTGCCACTTCAGTGACACTGCTTCCATGCCAGTGATCTTTTGTGCCACTTCAGTGACACTGCTTCCATGCCAGTGATCTTTTGTGCCACTTCAGTGACACTACTTCCATGCCAGTGATCTTTTGTGCCACTTCAGTGACACTGCTTCCATGCCAGTGATCTTTTGTGCCACTTCAGTGACACTGCTTCCATGCCAGTCATTGTGGTTCTCTGTCTTCAACCACACACAGTTTGTACTACCGCAGCGTTGGCACCAGTGATTCACGGGGAGCAGCCCAAGTCAAGCCGTCATGAGGCAGCCTACCAGAGGAGACACCGCACTGCTGCCTAGTCACTTCGGGGATTTCCAGTGGTGCCTGCTCTGATCTAACTTACGCAGGATACCACCAGCTAAGCCCCCTACCGACGACAATAATTATTCAGTCATGGAGCAAGCGTAAATGAGTGCCCTCCCCGCCCCTTCCCTGCAGAGGGCGCCACCAAATCCGTCCAACGACAGTCGCAAGAGGCAAAATTTGTTCCTGATTCTCAGAACATTTCGACTTTTTGGAAGCCCAAATGGACAACTGCTCTGATCAAGATGCCTGGATATTTGCTGACCCATTGCCAGATGTACGGCTTAGAAGGCGGCAAAGACCTTTGTTCCCATGAAGTACTAAACAAAGGAAGAAATGATGAGATGATTGATACACCAATACAGAAGACCTGTAGAGTGAGTTGTCATCAGCTAAAGAAGCTTCAGTCGTTCAGAAGTCAATATTATTAGCCAATGGACTCTGTGTACGTGACCAGTCGGCATGCAGATTCGTCAAGATGCTGCATGACTCTGTAACGACTGCTATGACGATTGTAATTCTTTCAATGTGGATTCAATAAAACTGCATTCGGCCCATTCTACAGATTACCCGCATCAATAACCTGTTCAACTGCAGCAGAGCGATGAACTACTTGCAACGTTTCACACATTCATTCTTCAAATATTGTAGTTTGTGGATTTGTTTATGTTAGCCTTTTTTTTTAAAAAGCAGCGCTGCGGTCTGTCTTCTTGTCATGGTTTCATTCACAACCATAAAAATCACACCCCCGAACATGACCCACTAAGAGAGACACTGTTCATTAATATTTCACCGAAAGGCCTGTCCTGAAAACAAGCTTAAAAGTTTTTTTCTTTTTAAACTTAATTTGATTTTCCTTATATTCAACTCGCATCAGCAACACGATCGATACGCCCCACAGTGTCAGCTTCATGACCGAAAGTAAATTTCCCTGACGCCTGTTGAAACGGCCCTGTTTGCGAATTCATAAAAGGTCCAGTGGAGCGTGCTTGCTGCAATTGGCTATGCCCACCACGGTTTCTGATTTAAGGACAGTACAAATAATTGGCGATCAAGTGAGAGCTTGTGATGTTTCCTGCTACGGCAGAGCAGTGCTGAGTGTTATGTATTGTTCTGTGCCTATCACCTGGTGTACTAACGATGACAGCGACGATTACCAGATTGGACTAACCACAGATTTGTAATTGTCATTTTTTTTTCTTATTTGAGGATCACCCATGACATGCCACATGAGTCATCAGGAGCTACGTCTGATCACTCTACAGATGAAATTGTTGAAATTGCAACTACGTGCTTCCCGACTTTCTCATTTGTCTCACCCGTCATTCTATATCCGCCGGTTGCGTGTGCTCGTGACACATGAATCAAATCGGCATTTTCTCTTTTTTGTTGTGCCATTTTCCATGCTTCATTGTGGCATTACTGCCACACTGCTCACTCTCAGTATCCCCCCCACCTCCCTGCATAGACAACACAACACACACACACACACACACACACACACACACACACAGACATGCTCGCACATGCACACACACATACACACACACACACAACACGCTCGCACAGCACACACACACACACACACACACACACACACACACACACACACACACGCACGCACTCACACACACACACACACACATACACACACACACACACGCACGCACTCACACACACACACACACACACACACACACACACCACACACACACACACACACACACACACACACACACACACACACACACATTGAGAGCCAAACCCTAGTTCGTCTCATTACATTGTCAGCACCGGCAGCCCACAAAAAAGCAATCACTATACGTGACATTATGAGGTAGCTCATCATCGGAGACATTGTGTTGCAGCTGAGTCACATCACTGGCTGCTAGGGTCATCTCCTGTGATCCAACACACCTAGGCGACCACTACAACCCCCCCCTCCCACCGCCCCCTTATCTCGTGTGATCTAACACACCTAGGAGACCACTACAACCCTCCCCCACCGCCCCCTTGAACAGATGTGGATTTATAATCAGTAGCAGGCGTCACACAAAGAAAAATACTCGTAATACAATAATTTTCATGACAGTGCCCTTCATACTAAAATTGAGTATACGAAAAACCAATGTGCGGGTGGAAATCACGAAAGGAAACAAAGGCATTCTGAAGAGCAGAAAGCGAAGGAAGGAAGCCACTCCGTCAACAAGAACAGCATCCACCAGATTCTCGTCGTCCTCATCTTACCAGACCTCTCCCGGTTTTTGCATGGGTGATCAATCCTCCAGGAGTCTTCCGCCCCATCTCTCTCTCTCTCTCTCTCTCCCTTTCTCTCTCTCTCTCTCCCGCTCCTTCCCTCTCTCTCTCTGTGTGTGTGTGTGTGTGTGTGTGTGTGTGTGTGTGTGTGTGTGGTGTGTGTGTGTGTGTGTGTGTGTGTGTGTGTGTGTGTGTGTGTGTAGTGTGTGTGGTGTGTGTGTGTGTGTGTGTGTGTGTGTGTGTGTGTGTGTGTGTTTGTATGTGTGTGAGTGAGTGATGTGAGTGAGTGAGTGTGTGTGTGTGTGTGTGTGTGTGTGTGTGTGTGTGTGTGTGTGTGTGTGTGTGTGTGTGTTCGCGCTCACGTATGTGTGAGCGTGCACGCGTTGTTGTTGTTATTGTTTTTAGTCTATGTCTTTCCACTCAGTGAGACATTAGCCGATTTCTCGTTGAGCGGATTTGCGTGTGCGTTTTTGTGTGTGTGTGTGTGTGTGTCTAAGCGTGTGTGCACGTGCGTGTGAGAAAGAGAGAGAGAGAGAGAGAGAGAGAGAGAGAGAACACACACACACACACACACACACACACACACACACACACAACACGTACGTACACACATCCACAGACAGAGAGACAGACAGACAGACAGACACAGAGAGGGAGACAGACAGACAGAGACAGAGACAAACAGAGACAGAGACAGAGAGAGAGAGAGAGAGAGAGAGAGAGAGAGACAGACAGACAGACAGATAGACAGAGAAAGAGAGACAGACAGAGACAGAGACAGAGAGAGCTGTTGCCACTTGGATACCAGTCGTCATGATTCAGCTCCCTAAACTCTTTTAAACCTCTCCCCTTCTTCCTCCTCAATCTCCTCCATCTCCCTCTCACCTAACCTGTCAAGCTCCGAGAAACATGGAGTGGCGTTTTCACAACGATTTCGGGGGAATAAAAAGAAAGGAAATAGATGTGAAACATCGGCTGTGACAGCTGATAAGAAGCCATCCTATTGGAAGCTGACTTACCGGGAATGGTTTTTGCTCTCCCGTTCCCACTCCTGTCACAAACTCAGCGAGAAGCAAACGAGGCAGAAGTGGAAAATACTGCGTGACTGGAAAGTCGAGTCTTGCCCTCCCACGTCGGTATAGACCAACATCTGTCTTATCATCACCGTACAGCATGAACAGAGGTTTTTCTTCATTCTTTTTTTGCTGTTGTTTTAGGATCTGTTCACTTTGTTGGACGAAGGTACTCTTTTGACATCACCCCCATGTTAAGGTTGTCAGGCTATTAGGGGGTGGGGGAAGGAAAAGTGCAAGGAATTGGGGGGGTGGGGGGGGGGAGGAGGGGATGATAAGGGAAGGGGTGTGTGTATGTGTGTGCGATTTTCTCGTAGCTGAAGTGTTATCCTGAAGATATTTCAAATCTGTTTACCATGAAACTGTAGAGTTCAATATGGTCGCTTGAATGCCAGTAACAAGAGACGGGTTTCCATGATCACACTTTTAGATCTTTGAGCAGCCTTTGGCAACATTGATTATACGGCATCTTTCTCCACAGATTTTGGGATTTAAAAAAAATATAAATGTCCTTGTTATTTCATTTTCATGGTCCTGTTTTTCCGATATGAAATCAAACTTTGTAATCTCTTGTCTCACTTCAACCTAGACCCATCTACTATTTGGTGCTTCACAGGGGTCTGTGCTTTGTCCTTTCGCACGCACACACACACACACACACACACACACACACACACACACACACACACACACACACACACACTCAAAGACACACACATATCTATCTATCTATCTATCTCTATATATCTATATATATAAATATTCAAACAAAGAAGCAAATAACAACCACATTTCTTTCCAATATTTCGACCCTCTAAGCTCTCTCTTGTGTGTGTGTGTGTGTGTGTGTGTGTGTGTGTGTGTGTGTGTGTGTGTGTGTATATGTATATATAATGTATACACACACACACACATACATATATATACATATGTATATACATATAAATAAATAAATAAATATATATAAAGAGAGAGAGAGAGAGAGAGAGAGAGAGAGAGAGAGATTTTCCTTTATATATATATATATAAGGAGAGAGAGAGAGAGAGAGAGAGAGAGAGGAGAGAGAGAGAGAGGTATTTTCTGAAAAATTCTTTTGATATTGTTGCAATAACAGTTTTGCACATGATAATCAGCTCTATGGTTCAACAACACCTCCATGATGTCTCACTCCCCCGACAGTTAACTTAGAGAGATCCACTACAGACGTCCACCTCTGAATGACACGAAACAAGCGGCAGTTGAACGATGGGAAAACCGAAGAACTTTTCATTGACACTTAACATGCGATCATACTCAACTCTTTTCATTTCAGTCATTGATAATCAAACTGACTTTTCTCACTCACTTCGCTGCCTGAGAGTTCCATTGTATCAAGCTGTCCATGAATGAACTGGTCAAGAAAATCTCTAAACGTGCATATCTTTAGCTTCGCAAAACTGGGCTGATTCGTCACTGTCTCACTCTGCAAACTACAAAGACGCTAATTACCTCCCTTGCCTTGATTACTGCAATGTTTTGCCCGCTGGCTTCCCTGATAGCCAAACTGAGAAATTTCAGAAAGCTGAAAACGGTGTGGGCTAAACTGATTTTTGAAGATTCAAAGCAAACACACTGGCGTTTGATCTCCCAGAAAACTGAGGAAGAACTAGTGTCCTTCTGCTTTAAGTTGATGACAGAATCAGCGTCAAACTGTTTCTCTGAGCTACGTCGAAGCTACACTTTAATAGTCCTTGTCGTTCTCTGCATTCCACAGTGGATACTCGCATTATGTTGATACCCCGATGCAGAACAAAGCATTTGGGATGGCGGCCTTTTTCCATCATGGGGCCCTTCACGTGGAACAAACGTTTTCACTCTGTTCGCAACGTGCCGAACTACTTTCACCTCAAGATATACCTAAAAATGTTTTAGATAGCAAATCTTAGTCCCTCATCGTAACACGAAAGAATGTGTCCATCTCCGTGCATAGTCATTCCCTGCACTGGCACACAGGGTGCATGCGTGCGTGTGTGTGGGCACGTGCGCATTTGTGTGTATGTGTGTGTGTGTGTGTGTGTGTGTGTGTGTGCGTGCGTGCGTGCGTGCGTGCGTGCGTGCATGTGTGTGTGTATGCGTGTGCGTGTGTGTGCATTTGAGAATGGTGAAGAATCGGTGTGTCATGGAGTGAGTTGAGGTGGTGATTTAAATGAATGTTGAATTAATGTTTATTCATGGAATTAGAATCTATTTTTGTTTTTCTTTCTTTATTTACTCCCCATTTGCAAACACCGTGAACCTCTTGACTGTTCAGGAAGCGATCACGAACATAAACCTTCATTGTTTGTGCCTGATAATGGAAATATCTTGACGACTGACCTAACTTTTTATGTTCTCAAAGAGAGAGAGAGAGAGAGAGAGAGAGAGAGAGGAGAGAAGAGAGAGAGAGAGACAGACAGACAGACAGAGAGAGACAGAGGAGAGAGAGAGAGAAAGAGAGAAGAGAGAGAGAGAGAGAGAGAGAGGAGAGAGAGAGAGAGAGAGAGAGAGAATGGCTGCTGCTTGCCTTCTGTCTTCATGATTTACGCCACCTCCCCCCCTCCCCACCCCCACCCCCTGAGGTCTTTTAAACCTCTTTCCATTCCTCCATTGTCTCCTTCTTATCCCCCTGACCTAATCTGTCAAGCTCCCAAAAACTTGAAGTGGCATTTGACAGTGCCTTTTGTTAGATTTAACAAAACAAAGCAAAACAAAACAAACCTGTGTAAAAAATAATGTTGGCTGTGACAGCAGACCAGAGAAGTCGTTCCTATCGGAGCTGCCTTACCTGGAGCGGTTCTTACTCTCCCATTCCCAGAGCTGTCACAGACTCAGCTGGAAGCGGACGGGGCATCAGTGGACTAATCCATGGCTGGAAAAGTCTCGTCTTTCCCATCCATGTTGGTGTAGATAAACTATCGGTTGTGTCCGACCCACACTGCATAGACAGTCGTAGAAGGGAGAGGGAGGGTGTAAGGAGAGCAGTGCCGAGTGTTGTATATGCGTTCTGTGTCTATCACCTGGTGTATTACCAATAATGGCAATGATTACGAGAATGGTCTAACCAAACATTTGTAATTTTTTTCTTTTGTCTTCTTTAAGGATCGTCCCTAACAAACTGTATGACCAGGAGCTATAGTTGATCGTCGTACAGATGACGTTGTTGGAATGGAACCCTCATGCCTCCCGCCTTTCCCACTTGCCTTACCAACCCTTATCCCATAGCCTCCTATTGCATGTTTTCTTTACACGTGAGTCTAATCAGCATTTTCTCTTTTTTGTGTCATTTAATACGCCTTGGCAGTGGCATTACTCCCACACTGGTCATCCAGACACCCATCCCCCTACCCCCCTCCCCATCCCACAGTCACACCCTAGTTTATCCCTTTACTGTCTCAGCACTGGCAGCCCACAAGAGGCAATCACTATTAAGTCATCTTGAAGCAGCTCATCTGAGGAGACACTGCATTACCGCTGAGTTAAATCAGGGGTGTTTGTTGTGATACAAGACATCCTGGACCCCCCTACTGAACAGACCAGGACATATAATCACTAGCCAGCGTTACAGAAGAAAAAACACGTAATATAATGATAGTCATAACAGTGTTCTTTTTCCCTTTCGGATTTTAACTGTCACGTTCCTGTTTCGTACATTATAACGATGGTATAAAATCTGAAAGGGAAAATCTGCGTTATAAAGACCAGAAATTGAAGAAAGGAAGCCACTCAGTCATCACGAACAGCATCTACTGGATTCTCGTCGTCCCCCTTCTATCAGACCTGTCTCAGGTTTTGCATGAGTGATCAGTCCTCTGGAATCTCTCTCTCTTTCTCTCTCTCTGTCTGTATGTGCGCACATTGTTGTCTTTAGTCTTTCGTCTTTCCAGTTGGTGAGATATTAGATGAAATCTCGTGGAGAGTGTGTGTGTGTGTGTGTGTGTGTGTGTGTGTGTGTGTGTGTGTGTGTGTGTGTGTGTGTGTGTGTGGTGTGTGTGTGTGTGTGTGTGTGTGTGTGTGTGTGTGTGTGGTGTGGTGTGTGTGTGTGTGTGTGTGTGTGTATGTGTGTGTGTGTGTGTGTGTGTGTGTGTGTGTGTGTGTGAGAGAGAGAGAGAGAGAGAGAGAGAGAGAGAGAGAGAGAGAGAGTTGTTTCCACTTGGATACCAGTCGTCATGATTCACCCCCCTAAACTCTTTTAAACCTCTCCCCCTTCTTCTTCCTCCTCCTCCTCCATCTCCCTCTCACCTAACCTGTCAAGCTCCGAGAAACATGGAGTGGCGTTTTTCACAACGATTTCGGGCGGTGAAAAATAAAGGAAATACATGTGAAACGTCGGCTGTGACAGCTGATAAGAAGCCATCCTATTGGAGCTGACTTACCGGGAATGGTTTTTGCTCTCCCGTTCCCACTCCTGTCACAAACTCAGCGAGAAGCAAACGAGGCAGAAGTGGAAAATACTGCGTGACTGGAAAGTCGTCTTTCCCTCCCATGTCGGTATAGATCAACATCTGTCTTATCATCACCGTACAGCATGAACAGAGGTTTTTCTTCATTCTTATTTTTTTGCTGTTGTTTTAGGATTTGTTCACTTTGTTGGACGAAGATACTCTTTGTTAGTCTTTTCTCACTTGACATCATCTCCATTTGCATAATGTTAAGGTAGTTGGGCAATTAGGGGGTGAAAGGGAGAAAATGGGGAGGGGGAAGGGTGGGTGCGAGGAATTGGGAAGGGGAGGAGAGGGGAGAATTGAAGGTGTGTGTGTATGTGTGTGTGTGTGTGTGTGTGTGTGTGTGTGTGTGTGTGTGTGTGTGTGTGTGTGTGTGTGTGATTTTCTCCTAGCTGAAGTGTTATCCTGAAGACACTTTAAATCCACTTACTGTGAAACTGAAGAGTTCTATGTGTTCTCTTGAGTGGCAGTGACAATGCTCGGGTTTCCATGATCACACTTTGAATCTTTAAGCCGCCTTTGGTACCATTGATTGTGGCATGGCATCTTTCTCCACGGTTTTTAGAATTGATCTGCATGAACGGCCACGTCCTTTCATTTCTATATTTCTATCGTTCAGACATGAAACCAGCCTTTAAACTCTCTGGTCTCTCCTCAGCCTGAACCTTTTTTCCTGTTTGGTGTTCCACAGGCTTACGTGCTTTGTCCTTGAATCACACACACACACACACACACACACACACACACACACACACACACACACACACACACACATACATATATCTATAATGTGTATATCCATATATCCAGTCCTTCGAAATATTCTCTATTTTTCAACATGATGCTTTTGCAAATGTTAATCTGCTCTGTAATACTATAATATCTGAATGTTTCCCTTCCCTGATGGGCAACTTTGAGAAATCCACCAAAAATGTCCGACTCTGAATGACATGAACAAAGCAACGGCTGAACGATGAGAAAACTGAAGAACTTTTCCCTGACACCTACAAAAGTAGGTTTTTTTTCCCCCTCACTTCAGTCCCTCAAAATCAAATACTTTTCTTACCAACTTCTGATACCTGGGAGTTTCCTCCACCAACTACCTGTGGATAAACTGCTGCAGAAAATCTCTAAACATGCGTACGTTTAAAACTTGGCAGAGCTGGCCACATTCGTCATTGTCTCACTCTGCAAACTACAAAGACGCTAATTACTTCTCTCATCTTGATTACCGCAATGTTTTGCCAGCTGGCTTTCCTGATAGTCAAATTTGTGAAATTAATTAAAAAAAAATGTTTCAAACAGTGTGTCAAGGCTGATTTTCAACGCACGAAAGCAAACACATGCGCGGGCGGACGTGTGTGTGTGTGTGTGTGTGTGTGTGTGTGTGTGTGTGTGTGTGTGTGTGTGTGTGCGCGCGCGCGTGTGCGTGTGGTGGTGTTGTGTTGTGTGTGTGTTGTGTGTGTGTGTGTGTGTGTGTGTGTGTGTGGTGTGTGTGTGTGTAAATGGTGTGTGTGTGTGTGTGTGTGTGTGTGTGTGTGTGTGTGTGTGTGTGTGTTGTGTGTGTGTGTGTGTGTGTGTGTGTGTGTGTGTGTGTGTGTGTGTGTGTGCGTGCGCGCGCGCACGCGAGCGTGGGCATTTGAGGTGGGGAATGAGAGGTGGTGTGTAATGGGTGAAGTAAGCTGAGGTGGAGAATCAAATAAATGTAGAATTTAATGTGTGTGTGTGTGTGTGTGTGTGTGTGTGTGTGTGTGTGTGTGTGTGTGTGTGTGTGTGTGTGTGTGTGTGTGTGTGTGTGTGTGTGTGCGTGTGTGTGTAAACTGGAACAGAATTGCTTTTTGCTTCTGAATTTATCCACTTTTGCGAATTCCTTCAACCTCTTGACTATTCCGGAAGTGATCACGTATATAAATCTTCATTATTTTTGTATGGTAATGGAAACATTTTGATAACTGACCGGTCATTTAGTTCTCAGAGAGAGAGAGAGAGAGAGAGAGAGAGAGAGAGAGAGAGAGAGAGAGAGAGAGAGTTACTGCTGTTTGGCTTCCTGTCATTATGATTTACCCTTAAGGTCTTTAAGACCCTCTTTGTCACTCTCAACCGGTCTGTCAAGCTAAAAAAAAAAAAAAACATGATGTGGCATTTTCACATTTTTTTTGGTGCATATTTGGAAAACAAAGAAAGAAAAAAGAAACATGGTGTGAGAACTATCGGCCATGACAGCAGATAATGTTATTCCTGTTCAAGCTTCCCTACCTGGAGTGTTTTCTTAACTCTCCCACTCCCAGAGCTGTCACAGACTCGGCTGGAAGCAAACGAGGCAGAAGTGGAATAACCCATGGTTGGAAAGTCTCGTCTTTCCCTCCCTGGTTGGTGTGGATGAAACGTCTTTTGTGTCTGAAGCACATTGCTTAGACGGTCGTCATTTTTCTTTCTTTTTTTTGTACTCCCAGTTCTTATAGAACAGGGAGTACTTTACAATGGGAACGAAGAAATGTTGTCTGTTAGTCTGTCTGTGTGTCCGTGGTCAAAATGTGTTCCACTCGCTCCAGACAAAACTTCTGAGCCGATCTTTCTGAAAATTTGTGGGTTTGTTCATTATGGGTCACGGATGATGCCCGATGTTTTATTTGACCAGAATAGGCGTTACTAACGGCTGTAACGGCCCCAAACCGTTTTTCTTCTTTATGGAATAAACTATAACGTTTTTCTTCTTTATGGAATAAACTATCTCTGAAAGTACTTCGCCGATTTCTTATCTCAGTGACGAAATACATTGCATTATGACGCATGTTTGAGAACTTTTTTTTTTATATTATGACGCGAGTTTGATTGTGATTTTTTTTTTACACGCCTATTCAAGATAGATCTAAACTGGGAGTACGTTTATATGCTTTGCATCTATTTTTTTCCTGACGTTTTTGAATTTGTTGACCTTGTTGGAGGAGGGGGATTTCTCCTTTGTATGATCAGGGTGGCTGGGTGGTTAGGAAATGGCAATGGAATGGGGGACAGGAGGGGACAGGGAGGTAGCAAGGGGATGGAGTGTATAGGAATACAGAAGGAGGAGTAATGTTGTCAGAACTGAAATCTTACCCGGAGGGAAAAGAAAACCATCGAACCATGTGTCGTGATGTCTGAGGTGAAAAAAATGAGAGAGAGAGAGAGAGAGAGAGAGAGAGAGAGAGAGAGAGAGAGAAGAGAGAGAGAGAGAGAGAGCAGACAGAGACAGACAGACAGACAGACAGACAGAAGAGAAGAGAGAGAAGAGAGAGAGAGAGAGAGAGAGAGAGAGAGAGAGAGAGAGAGAGGGGGTGCTTGCAGCTTAGCTATCAGTCATCATGATTTATCCCCTCTTAGGTCTTTTCAATCTCTTCCCCTTCCTCCATCTCTTTCTCCTCGTTGTGCCTCTAACTCGTCAAGTCTCCTACAAGATGAAGTGTTGTTTTCACAACAATTTTGGGTGATAACAAAAGAAAAGGCACACACAAAAAAAACAACAAAAAAAAAACAAACAACAAACGTTGGCCGTGACAGTAGACAAGAAGTCATCACCCCAATTGGAGCCGCCGTGTCCGGGGTGGTTTTGAACTCTCCCGTTTCCAAAGCTGTCATGAACTCGGCTGGAGGCAAACAAGGCACAAGTGGAAGAATCCTTGGCGAGAAAGTGCCATTTTTCACGACCATGTTAGAGTAGATCAGTAGCTGTTCCATCTCATCTAGATAAACCTCCTCCCCCCCCCCCCCCCCCTCCTTTTTTTATGCTGCTGGATTTGGATTTGTTGACTGTTGAGAAGTGATTTCCCCCTTTCAGCGAGACAGGCAACTAGGAGACAGTAGAGGGGAAGAAGGGATAGAGAGAGAAGGTAGTGGGTTTAAGAAAGGGGAGGGAGGGGGTGTAAACGTGTAGATGGGTGGGGTAATGTTCCCATAACTTAAGTTTTGCCCCTAAGGTAAGGGAAACCTCTCAACCAGCGATGTGTGTGTGTGTGTGTGTGTGTGTGTGTGTGTGTGTGTGTGTGTGTAAATGTGTGTGTGTGTGTGTGTGTGTGTGTGTGTGTGTGTGTGTGTGTGTGTGTGTGTGTGCATGTGTTTGTGCTTGTGTGTATGTGTGCGTGTGGGTGTGTGTGCGTGTGTGCGTGTGGTTTTGTGTGTGTATGTGTGTGTGTGTGTGTGTGTGTGTGTGTGTGTGTGTGTGTGTGTGGAGAAGAGAGAGAGAGAGAGAGAGAGAGAGAGAGAGAGAAGAGAGAGAGAGAGAGAGAGAGACGCCACTTGACTACCAGTCCCACTGATCTATCCCCCAAATGGCTTTCAAATCCATGACCCCTTTCTCAACCTACCTTTCCCCCATGCAAGCTCCAAGAACACATGAAGCACCGTTCCACAACGACTTCCGAGGTAAACAAACGGGAAAAAAAAAGAAAAGAAAAGAAATGAAACAGCTTGGAAAATTGGCTGTGACAGAAGACCAAACTCCTTCCGGAGTTGTCTTTACTCTCCCAGTCCCACAGTTGTCGCAAACCCGGCTGGAAGCGAACGAGGCAGAAATGGAATAATTCATGTCCGGACGACCATGTATTACCAAGTCTCTCCCTTCCACGTCGAAGTAGGTCAGCATGTGTCCAATCTGCATAGGCAGATGTTTTTCTTCATTTTCTTTTTCGTTTTGGATTCGTTCGTTGCCTTGCTGGAGGATTCCTCACCTCAGCCCTACCCCGTCCACCGCACCCCCTGTTTATTGGGGGAGAATTGGGGATTAAGAGGGTGGAGTGGGAGAATAGGGAGGTAGGGGGGAAGGGGAGTGGGATGGTGCCAGGAATGCGAAGGAATGGGGAAAAGTGGGGAGGGGGGTGGGGGGGGGGGGTGGGGGGTGGTGGTGTAATGTTCACATAACCGAAATCTTCTCCCGAAGGTTAGGTAAATCTCTTTCGTCCTCAGTCTTTTTTTTTTCTTTCTTTTTTTAAGAGGAGAGAGAGAGAGAGAGAGAGAGAGAGAGAGAGAGAGAGAGAGAGAGAGAGAGAGTGTTGCTGCTGCTACTACCGGCCATACTGGTTTATCTCCCTTAGGTATCTTGGACTCCTCCCCATTCTCCTCACCCTCCTCCTCCCCCCCCCCCCTCCCTCTCCCAGCCTGTAAATTTCCAGAAAATAATAATGTGGCCGTTTCAACAAAGATCTTGGAAGCTACAACACCAACACCACCATCAGCAGCAGCAGCGGCAGCAAGCAACAACAACAACAACAACAAAGGTGGGAATGATTGGCTGGGACAGCAGATCAAAACGATTCCTACTGAAGCAGCCTTACCTGGAGTGAAGCAGCCTTACCTGGAGTGAAGCAGCCTTACCTGGAGTGAAGCAGCCTTACCTGGAGTGAAGCAGCCTTACCTGGAGTGAAGCAGCCTTACCTGGAGTGGTTTTCGCTCTCCCATTCCCAATGCCGCCATTAACTCAACCCGAAGCAAACGAGACAGATGCTGAATAATCCATTGACCGGAAAGTGGCGTTTTTCACACTTATGTTAGGTGTAGATCCGTATCTGTCCCGTCTGAGCCATTCTGCCTGCATAGGCGGGCTGTTTCTCATCGGTTTATCTGTGCTGTTGTTTTTCGATCCGTTGGCTGGGGAAGGATCTTAAAAAAAATTAGAAAGAGAGGGGGTTAGTTACCGCCAAGGACATAGACAAAAAAAAATGGGTGGCGATCAGCTGTCCGCAAAGGTGCAGAGACCTGTGAAAGCAACAGAATTGCTGCAGCGGAGCAGCGCAGGATGATCATCAGGAAGACCAGTGTCAACAGATCTCCAACTGCTTGCTGCCACCATCCCCTGTCCGTGCTGTGATAGGATCTTTCCGGGCGCAGGTCGGCCTGACCATGCAGACATCTACGCACTCACCCCCGATCCCAGGATGACTAGATGGTCTTCGTCGTCTCGACGGACAACAACAACACACACACACACACAAAGCACAGGACAAGGAAGGGGGAAGGATTGTTTTTCCCGTGTTCGCAATATATAGGGCAGTCGCGCAATACAGGAGGAGGAAGAACAAAGGAGGCGGAGGGTACAAAGGGGGAAAGGGGTGGGATAGGGAGATATGGAAGGGAAGGGTAGCGAGCAGAGTGGAGGAGGGGGGGGGGGGTAATGTTCTCATAAAAGAAGTCTTGCCCTGAAGTCAAGGGAAGCCTCTCGACCATCAAACAATCCCATTTGTTTCCAGGAGAGAGAGAGAGAGAGAGAGAGAGAGAGAGAGAGGAGAGGGAGAGGGGGAGGGAGGGAGAGAGAGAGGGAGGGAGGGAGGGAGAGAGAGAGGAGGGGAGAGAGGAGAGAGAGAGAAGGAGGGAGAGAAGAGAGAGAGAGAGGGGGGAGGGAGGAGAGGGAGAGAGAAGAGAGAGGGAGGAGGGAGGGAGGAGGAGAGGAGGAGGAGGAGAGAGGGAGGGGGGGAGAGAGAGAGAGAGGAGAGGGGGAGGGGAGGGAGAGGGAGAGAGAGAGAGAGAGAGGGGAGGGAGGAGAGAGAGGAGAGAGAGAGAGAGAGAGAGAGAGAGAGAAGATTTGCTGCTGCTTGGCTAACACTCATCGTGATTTATCCTCCTTGCGTCTCTTATACCTCTTAGCACACTCTCCTCCTCCTCCTCCTCCTCTTCGCTACCCTCCCCCTTTCCCTAGCCCATAAAGCCCCGGAAATCTGAAGTAGCATTTTCACAACGATTTTGAGAGACAGGGACAACAAACAAGATGGGTGTACCGGCCCAATATACCTTTTTTTTTTCGACCATAAACGCGTGATTCTGCTTCCTAGCAACGAAGTTACAATAAGCATTGTGAAGGTACCTGCCGAGACACCTTCACATGCGCTTTTGCTTCACCCCTCCATCCCCCCCCCCCACCCACCCCAAGCACACAGACATACACACTCACATGTGAGTGCGCATATGCACGCCCTTGTTTGATGGGTGGGGAGTGGATGGGTGGATGTGGAAACGAGTGAGGAGAGGACGGGGGAACAGGGCAGGGCGCATGAACGTGCGAATTTATCTCTCTTGGTATCTCACACAATTACTGCGGTGTTTTTTTTTTTCCTTCTGAAAACCGAACCAAGCTTTCGCAGAAATGGAGAAGACATAAATTGGTACACCCATCTTATTATGTCCGTCTCTATTGCTACTCCATTACATTGTACACCTTTCAACCCCCCCCCCCCCCACCACACACACACACACATACACACAAACTGTCTTATCTAGAGAAACAGGCACACGGTTAAAAGAGAAACAAAATAGCCAGCCGCAGTGGGTAGTTTCTTGGATTCTCGCCTGGGAGTTCGTGAGCTCGATTCCCGTCACAGCCATTTATTTACTGTAAATTTCTGCCTTGACCAGCTCCGACCCGGAGCTGAGTTTGCTGTGGGCTCAACTGGAAAGACTGGAACCACTCGGTCGAGTTCCAGCCACTTAATGGATGCGTTTCTGAAAGTATTGCTCAAATTTTCTGACAAACACAGCAAGTTTCTGTATCTGTCGGGCCTGTTAGTCGCAAGTGTGTATTATGAAAGTAAGCCAAGAGCACAATGCTGTCATGATGTCTCAGACCAGAGTGGAAACTCCAGAGCGCCATCTATGTCCTCCTCGCCATATAAAAGTATCAAATTATGTGCCCTTTCATGCCCTGCTCTCATGGTGACTACCGTTTCGATTTCTCTCTACGTCTATGCGTTTGGTGAACTCGTGTTGAGGTCGCCGGAATCGGCTCAGTCATTGAGACTGCAGCTGGATGAAAATAGTAGCATCCTCCGAAGGGGAAAGCTTACTCTCTCTCTCTCTCTCTCTCTCTCTCTCCTCTCTCTCTCTCTCTCTGCGACTGAGCAATTACAGTCGCCAGTATGGGCTTAGTAGGTGGTGTCCTGCGTATGCTGGACCAGAACAGGCGCCACTGAACACCACTGAAGTGAGCCGGCAGCAGTGCGGAGTCTCCTCTATTAGGTTGCCTCTCGACGACTTGATACTGACGGCTCCCTGTGGGTTGCCATTGCTGGGTCTGCGGCAGGACGAACCACGGGTGTGGCTGTGGATTGGGAACCGGAGTGAGTGGCATGGGGGTGACGCCGCTGAAGTGGCTCAGAAAATGAGAGAGAAAAAAAAAACAGCCCAGCTTCAAACAGTTTCAGAAGCTGTCACCCGTCAACAGCCGAGGTAGCACAAGTTTCGCGACAATGTCATTTGTACTGAAACTGTATATTTGTATTTCTGTCAACCTATGTCATTTGTACTGTAACTGTACATTTGTATTTCTGTCAACCAATGTCATTTGTATTGTAACTGTACAGTTCCAGTTGTATTTCTGTCAACCAATGTCATTTGTACTGTAACTGTACGTTTGTATTTCTGTCAACCAATGTCATTTGTACTGTAACTGTACGTTTGTATTTCTGTCAACCTGTCATTTGTACTGTAACTGTACATGTGTATTTCTGTCAACCTGTCATTTCTACTGTAACTGTACATGTGTATTTCTGTCAACCTATGTAATTTGTACTGTAACTGTACATTTGCATTTCTGTCAACCTATGTAATTTGTACTGTAACTGTACATGTGTATTTCTGTCAACCTATGTCATTTGTACTGTAACTGTACATTTGTATTTCTGTCAACCTATGTCATTTGTACTGTAACTGTACATTTGTATTTCTGTCAACCTTCTGGGGTCAGCATTTGGGAGCCAGGGAACAAAGGGACTGGGATAAGTTGAAGAGGGAGGGGGTGGGGGTGGGGGTGGGGGTGGGGGTTCGTCTTTTGACTTAAAGCATCTCCAACCCTCTTACGCTTCGGTTGAAAAATGAACAATTAAAAAACCCCGCAAATTCTGTATATAATTATAACTACTAATATTTACATAACACCATCTGAGCTTAGCTCTGCAGTACTTTATCATCCCTACTTAAAAATAACCCCAACCCCCACATTTTGAAAAAAAAAATCGAAGTTCTGGATTTCCACCTCTAAATTCAGGATTTCAGAAATAAATTATAAAGTAGAGAAATTCCAGACAAATCCCGCAGAGTAGGCAGCACCTCTGCATTTGTGTGGAGGAAAGACGGGCGCTAAATGACAATGGCTGCCATTGGCATCACTCTTCGGGTCTGGTTTAGGATAGAGACCTGGCCCAGGAATGAAAGGTTACCTGAGAAAAGCCCAGCATGGTCACAGGTGTCAGGGGCTGATCTCCATAGCCAGCAGTTTGAGACTTCAAACATGGAAGTAAAGCCAAACTGTAAACATCAGGGGAAATCTATGATCAAAATCATGCAGTTTTTAACTCCGGGTCAGCATTTCAGAATACACACACACACACACCCACACCCACACATACACACTCACACGCACGCACGACGCACGCACGCACGCACGCACACACACACACACACACACACACACACACAACACACACACACACACACACACACACACTGAATGAACTAAGAAAAGCAAAAAAGGTAAACCACCAAATAAACTGAGATTTAGAAAAACGAAAACTGCAGCAATAACAATAATACTCCTCTTAACGATCACCAGTATTGAACCCTGTCCCATGAATCAATAAATGAACGCTTTCACCACTGCACTGTTGTACAGAACTAATTAACGGTGAAAATATATCTAAAAAAAGAAACGGTATTAGTTCCGCCAGACGATACAAACATACAGATTACAGGACAAAACACAACGCATTTTGACCTCTTGGGTCTTCTTCAGGCAAAAACGAACAACACTTAGTACAGTGAAAACAAAGAACGAGCAACCACTTATCTTCTCATATTCGGCGCAAAATGGGTGTTGGATGAAAACGAGGCCGTTGAGAAGGGGATCATGGGAGTTTGAATAATAATAATGACAATCATAATAATGGTAACAATTGCAATAACAGTGATAATAGTGACGAGGTGAAAATATAACCGATAAATACACGTTCCGTTAAGAAATGACATCCCCAACGAATTATAAATCAGCAAGAATAAAACACCGACTGCATAGACATAAAACTGTGCATTCATCGCGATATAAGCAATCTTTGTACACTTTAACATCCTTGAGAAACAAACCTTACATTCCTTAAACAGAATCAGCAGATTGTGCAAGAACCGAACGTTTCCTGTCCATGATTAGTTTCTGATCAGTGGAGACGGAGTGGACTCTGATGGCACTATCCCATGACATCTGGACCTGTTGACGTTTTTGTGTTTTTTCCTTCTTTCTTTCTTTTTTAACTAGTGTAGCGCTACATGGGAAAACGTCATCAAGTCCTGGCACCATTTTGGCCCAGTACCTGTCTGCTGGCAAGCAGTCATCGACGTCAATAAGACAACGGTACTGCGCTGGGGCCTGCTATTAATTGGTCCTGATCGTACTTGCCCTAATGGTACGACCCCGGCAGAACTCAGAAACGATGTTGTATTGTAAGTAACCTATCTGTGACTCTCTATTATTAGAACAATAGTACACTTATGAATCCGTGCACTTATTCACTTCAGAAAAAAAAAAATGCTAAGGTGACCTACTGCCGGAAAATGGCATCATTTCAACAGATATTACGGTCGAATCCGAGTTTTCATAAAAACACACATAAATTAAAGAAGGACACAACTCACTGCCATACTTTATGAATTAGTCTGTAAAAATCTTAAAAGTTGGAAAATACTGAGTTTTGAGACATTGAGTTCAGAAATAAAGGAGGCATAAGCCAAAAGAAAAAAAGGCACACACACACACACACACACACACACACACACACACACACACCATGCATCAGAAGTATGCGTATTTTCAAAAGGCCGACATTTTGCGGTGTTTGCACACACACAAGCCGTTTTAATCCCGTTAACACAAAATCATGTAACTCTGAACAAATACACAGTTGAGCTTCTGGGTAAGTACTCTAAAATATTTGAACACAATCATCGGCCCTCACAAACATATCATGTTACCCGTTTTTGACTGTCAACTAATTTGTTAGACTCTGGCAAACACTCACAACCTTTAAAACCAGCTCAAGCGTGTCTCTACGCCCGCCTCTTCCATGTCGTTATGATGGAAACCATGGAGCGACATTACAAAAAGGATTAGGTAGGAAACATCGGTAGTTATAGCAAGAACGAAGCCTAGCCATTCATATTGGAGCTGCTTTTCCTGGAGCAGTTTTTACTCTCCCATTCCCACAGCTATACAAGATAGGCGGAGGCAAAGAGGAACAATCCATCCCTACTCAGTATTCCAGTTTATCTACCATTTATCTCCCCAAATCCGCCTTGGTTTAAGGCTGTGTCAGACCAATTGACATAGGCTAGAACACCATGGTTACATCAAAATGTTGTTATGCTCTGCATAGTTATGCGGGGAGTGTGTTCAGTCGTGACAAGCTCCTAGCAGAACATTATCAGTCTCCAAAATCCCCCGAAGTCGGAGTGTGGCTGCCCACGTGGCGGGGTAATCAAAAACGGCCACAGACGTAATGTTCTGATCCCTAGCTGATGGATTTGTACAATAGTGTTCAAGTACTTCGACTATACGGGTGATCCCTCGAGTCTTTTAGCCTGGGTACAACAACAACAATAACAACAACATCTCCCCAATGTTTTTACTTTGTTTCAGCAGTGCTAAACTTTTGACCTGCCTTTGCCTAACTGTGTTCAATGTTGTCTCTTCACTGTTTACCTTCAGGGTACAACAACACAACAACAACAACAACAACATCTCCCCAATGTTTTTACTTTGTTTCAGCAGTGCTAACCTTTGATCTGTCTTTCCCTAGCTGTGTTTAATGTTGTCTCCTCTCTGTCTTATGTCTTCAGTAATGTTTATCTTTGCCATTGTTTTGTTTACCTTCGCGTTCGTTTTTGTACTCCAAGTTCTTATAGAACAGGGAGTACTTTAAGATGGGAACGAAGAAATGTTGTCCGTCTGTGTGTCTGTCCGTTGTCAAAATGTGTTCCACTCGATCCAGACAAAACTTCTGAGCCGTTCTTTCTGAAAATTTGTAGCTATGTTCAGTATGGGTCACGGATGATGCCCGATGCTTTATTTTACCAGAATAGCCGTTACTTACGGCTATAACGGCCCAATAAAACAAAATCAAGTCCGATAAGGGGAATAACCACCGCACTGTTGACTTTTTTCTTCCACTAACTGGAAATTGTCTCCCTTCTTTGTCACTGTACACGCGTATTCAACATAAACTGGGAGTACGTTTATATGCTTTGCATCTTTTTTTTTTTTTTCCAACGTTTTCCTTCTCAGCGTTTGCCTTTGATTTACCATTGTTTATCTTTGCCTTCACAGTGTCTCCTTTGCCTACATGTTGTTGACCTTCAACCACCTTCAGCTTGAACCTTTGCCTTGGTGGTGTTTACCTTTAACCTTGAGAGTGCTCCCCTTCGTCCTGACAGTTCCACCTTTGTCTTGACAATGCTCGTCTTTGTCTCCACAGGGTTATCTTTGGCCTCCTCAGTACTCTCCGTGTTTCTGTTGTTGTTGTTGTTGTTGTTGTTGTTGTTGTTGTTGTTGTAATATTCACCTTCGCGCACTGGCTTTATCTTATCCTTGCCTCCATGTTTCTTCTTCTTTTTTTTTTTCACCTTCGCCCCAATATTTTTGTCTTTGCCTCTACAGTATTTACCTTTTTTTAATCACCGTGCCTTCACGATGTTTTACCCTTGCCTTAACAGTATTTATTTTTGCCTTCACAGTGTTTACCTCTGCCTTTACAATGTTTAACTTTGACTTCATAGAGTTTATCTTAGCCTACATAGTGTCTATTTTTGACTTAATGTTTAACTTGACTTCATAGCGTTTATCTTAGCCTGTACAGTGTCTATTTTTTACTTAATGTTTAACTTGACTTCATAGCGTTTATCTTAGCCTGTACAGTGTCTATTTTTGTCTTAATGTTTAACTTGACTTCATAGCGTTTATCTTAGCCTGTGCAGTGTCTATTTTTGTCTTAATGTTTAACTTGACTTCATAGCATTTATCTTAGCCTACACAGTATCTGTTTTTGACTTAATGTTTAACTTGACTTCATAGCGTTTATCTTAGCCTGTGCAGTATCTATTTTTGACTTAATGTTTAACTTGACTTCATAGCGTTTATCTTAGCCTGTACAGTGTCTATTTTTGTCTTAATGTTTAACTTGACTTCATAGCGTTTATCTTAGCCTGTACAGTGTCTATTTTTGTCTTAACGTTTAACTTGACTTCATAGCGTTTACTTTTGCCTACACAGTGTCTCTTTTTGTCTCGATGTTTAACTTTATCTTGACAATGTTTACCTCTGCATTTGCAATATGTAACTTTTACTTCACAGCGTTTACCTTAGCCTATACAGTGTTACGTTACGGTTTTGACTTCACAGTGTTGATCTTTCTCTTCACGGTGTTTATGTTTGTCTTGACAGTGTTTCAATTTGCCTTCACAATTTTTACCTTTGCCTTCACAACGTTTGACTTCACAATGTTTACCGTTGATTTGAAAGTGTTTCCCTTTGCCTTCAAAGTGTTTACCTTTGCCTTCAAAGTGTTTACCTTTGCCTTCAAAGTGTTTACCGTTATTTCAAAGTGTTTACCTTTGCCTTCAAAGTGTTTACCTTTGCCTTCAAAGTGTTTACCTTTGCCTTCAAAGTGTTTACCTTTGCCTTCAAAGTGTTTACCTTTGCCTTCAAAGTGTTTACCTTTGCCTTCAAAGTGTTTACCTTTGCCTTCAAAGTGTTTATCGCCGCCTTCGCAGGCTTGGCCTTTGCCTTTACAGACTTTACCGTCGACTTCACAGTATAAACCTTTCCTTTTCATAGTATTTGCCTTTACCTTTACAGACTTTACCGTCGACTTCACAGTATAAACCTTTCCTTTTCATAGTATTTGCCTTTACCTTTACAGACTTTACCGTCGACTTCACAGTATAAACCTTTCCTTTTCATAGTATTTGCCTTTACCTTTACAGACTTTACCGTCGACTTCACAGTATAAACTACAGACTTTACCGTCGACTTCACAGTATAAACCTTTCCTTTTCATAGTATTTACTTTGGCTCCACACACGCACACAAGCACATACAGGCGTCCATCTATCCTTCTATTGATCTATATTTCTCTCTGTTTCTCTATCTGCCTATCTCTTTATGCAAAAGAGAGAGAGAGAGAGAGGGAACACACACACACACACACACACACACACACACACAAAACAC
>CM065745.1:48062832-48077179 GCA_033310375.1 Conus canariensis
ATGTTCCATACGCCGTATTGCTGATTACATTACTGTTGTATTCCTGGGGGAAAAAAGCACTTACCAAACATCCTTGACTACATCAAAGGAAAAAAAAACTCACCCATCATGGTGTGTGCACTTTTGGTGGGGTATTTACTGGGGTAGGTCTTAAATCAATACGACAGATGAATTGTTTGTACTCCCAGTTCTTATAGAATGGGAGTACTTTACAATGGGAACGAAGAAATGCTGTCTGTGTGCCTGTCTGTGTGTTTGTCTGTCCGTGGTCAAAATGTGTTCCTCTCGCTCCAGACAAAACTTCTGGGCTGATCTTTCTGAAAATTTGTAGGTATGTTCATCATGGGTCACGGATGATGCCCGATGTTTTATTTTTATCAGAATAGCCGTTACTAACGGCCCAACAAGGTTTGTCTTCTTTATGGAATGTCTCTTGACATGCACAACAAATACATTATGACGTATGTTTGATTGTGACATCTAATACATTATGACGCATGTTTGATTGTGACGTTTTTCAGAAGATAAACTGGGAATACGTTTCTATGCTTTGCATCTTGTCTTTTTTTTTTTTTTTTTTTTTTTCTGATTTGCAAATGGCAGCCAACAAAGGTATCTCTGATGAATCCACCGAAGGAAGTCGACAGGTATCGCCTGATTTTGATTTGAAAACGGGCCTGAAATTTTTTAAGTTAATGAGGGGATCTTAAATAAATGTTAGCGAACCGCAAACACACACACACACACACAACACACACACACACACACACACACACACACACACACACACACATGTGGACAAACGAATCACAAGACAAAACACGACGCGTTTCGACCTCTTAGGTCTTCTTGATCTTTTGACCTTGAACTATGAATGTCAATGAGACAGTCAAGGTGATTTTCATGCAGTACTGACCTTCCTCTCCAACTGCCGGCGATCAGTGGTACGAACACATTGTCATGATCGTAGTGTTCACGAAGACTTCATCTGAACCCCATCCCCAAAGTCTCTCACCTGGAATTGTCTGAAGATTTTGGGGCTCGTCTGTAGTCGAGTAAAGGTAGGTTTACGAAAGTTCACACAGCTTCTTCGTCAAAGGGACAGTGAACTGTCAGAAGTTTACTACATCTAGTGCATGGCACGATAGAAGGCAGTGCCCATCTCCCTCCCTCTGCTGCCTTTTAAGCTTATGCAAAGAATTTCATTCCTATCTACTGCTGGATGGACAAACATGGTTTTTAAGCTGACAAAATCTGACTCGCGAGCACAGTCATTTATGCTTTTTTTATTCTTGTTTTTGCATCGCCAAAGTTACAAACAAATACCAAAAACGATTACGACTACAAGAAGTATTGCATTTTCAAAGAGTGTTTCAAATGTGTGTGCCTGCGCTGCGTGCGCACGCATGTGTGTGTGTGTGTGTGTGTGTGTGTGTGTGTGTGTGTGTGTGTGTGTGTGTGTGTGTGTGCGTGCGCGCGCTCGTGTGTGTTTGTAGGCAGACACACACACACACACACACACACACACACACGCACGCACGCACGCACGCACGCACACACACACACACACACACACACACACACACACACACACACACACTGACACCTCCTCCAGCACTCGTCCCCCACCATCCTGCAACTTCATTTAGCCCTGCCTCTTCACACACACAAGCACACACACACACACACACACACACACACACACACACACACACACACACGCACTCACGCATCACGCACACACACACACACACACACACACACACACACACACACACACACACACCACACCACACAAAGATTTAGCACGCGCCTGTTTGTCGCATGTTTTGACATAAATATGTATCCCTGCGTCCATACAAGACACATCAGCAATTGCTTGGAGCTGCAAGGAATGACTAGATCAACAGAGGCAGACACACAGCCGACAAGTGGAATGAATCAGAAGCTGCAGCGGAGAATAGTTCCCTTTTCTTGTTCGCTTGTTGTACTCCCAGTTCTTATAGAACAGGGAGTACTTTACAATGGGAACGAAGAAATGTCTGTGTGTCTGTCTGTGTGTGTGTCTGTCCATGGTCAAAATGTGTTCCACTCGCTCCAGACAAAACGTCTGGGCCGAACTTTCTGAAAATTTGTATGTTCATTATGGGTCACGGATGATGCCTGATGTTTTATTTTACCAGAATAGCCGTTACTAACGGCTATAAATGATAGTTTAAAAAATCAAGTCCAATAAGGGGAATAACCACCGCACTGTCGAGTTTTTTTCTTCCACTAACTTGGAAATGATCTCTCCTCTTTGTCACTGTACTGGGAGTACGTTTATATGCTTTGCATCTGGTTTCTTCTGCTCCTCTTTGAATTTTTGCATGCTCCCCCCCTTCCTGAGCCCCATCTTTCCGATGTCGCTCCTTCCTGGTGCCTCCCCATACACATCCACACTCCAGTTTGTCCTGTTACTACAACGCTGGTCACAGGCAGCCATGAAGTTGCCATGGGGCTACCCGCCAGCCGAGACACTGGCTGCCACAGAATCGCTTTGCGGGAGTTCAGCAATGTCTGTTCCGATTCATTTAACGCTGGACACCACCGACTAAGTCCCCTACTGACGGGAATGATTGCTTTGTCGTGGAGTCGGCGTGAGGAGGCGTCTTCCTCGGGAGAGCGTCACTACTGCGTCCAGCAACAATCCCAAAGAACTTGCCGGTAAGAGCGACTTTCAAACGAAATCAACCATTGCGGGCACGGGTGTGGATGGGCGTGCGTGCGTGCGTGGTGTTGTGTGCGTGCATGCGTTCGTGCGTGCGTGTACTCCTAGTTGTATGAACCAGTAACACGTGGTCATCAGTGATTTCAGCACACACACACACACACACACACACACACACACACACACACACACACACCACACACACAGAGGTTTACAATCTGTCAACTGCTCCCCTCCCCACGTGCCTCCTTCCTCGCTGTTTTCTCTGAGAAAAATAATGGTCGAAATGACTGCCGGCGCCTTCAGAAAAAAAAATCCATTATCACCAAAATGCTTCATCAGCCTTGCTGAGGCCGTTTCCACGCTAATACACACGGGGTTGGTATCTTAACGGACAAACCGTACTCCCACACTTCCCTGTAGTCACCAAACCCTGAGAGCAAACAGGAACAGGGTTAAGTTGAGGAATTAAGGCCAAGATCAAAGACAGGGCCAGAGAGTAAACCCTCTATGGAACCCACTCTCCCATGTGCCGGCAGGTATGACATAAAAGCCACGATTGCCCCATGAACGTACTAACTTTCAACACATACGTCTTCTTCACGCATTACGAAGAAAAAAGACAGGAAAACGTACGTAACAAACAACTTCTCCAAAACAGCTGTCGTATTAGCAGTGTTTGTTCTGTGCACACGTTTGGACTTAGGAAGAAGACATACTTACCCAAACACGCTTGACTGTTTTGTACCGTGTCTGAAATGAGCTTTACTATCAGCTCTGTTTCACGTATGCATTACATCTTGAATTAAACTCACCTGAGATAAAAACACACCTTTCTTTTTTTAAAACATAGGTTACAAACAAGTTATCATGTTTAAAGCTCGAGCCGACCACGGAGGCCAGGGCTGCAGGTGCGTGAAAACCGGAACTAAAGTACAAATGGACATCCTGGGAGCACAGTTCTAAAAATACGCCATGTTCTGCGGATGAAAAGACCAGTCTAAACCCAGAGTTTCTCACCGACTAGGTTTCAGTTAGATCAAAGAGACAACAAACCCTATCGATTTTTCTTTAAAAAAAAAAAAAGAAAAAAAAAAAGAGCAAAATCACATTAGACGAGGAGCACTGGAAAGTCACCACCAACATCAATCATCCGTGGAATGGCTGATATACAGTCGGTATTCTGTTCCAGCAAACCTTCGACAATTCAATTCCGCCATCAAAAATGCACCCGGCACGCTCCGGAACTGGATTTCATCGCATCACGGAAAGCTTTGATCAAATCGGTGAAACGTTCAAACCGGCCCAAGATTCAATTAAAGCCAAGACCGATCAATTAAATCAGTGAATATTAGATGGGACCATTAGAGATCCGATGGAATCCCTCAATATTTGATGAAGCCATTACGGTTACGAATCACGCTTTGGAAATGGATTTGTTACGTCACCTAGCGACGCGCGAGGTGGCGCAAACCCATTTATTTCCTTTCCCCCCTCCGTCTCCCCCCTCCCCCCCCCCCCCTCCCCCGCTCCTGTTGCCGTTTTCTACCGGTGAAACGCTTATGCCTTCCCCCATCACCCTCACGTTTGGTCTCCAGGTCAATTTTCAGTGTTAACGAAACGATGGTAGTCAGTTCATGGCAACAGGTGAATACCCACCCTTCTCTCTCTGTACAGATCGCAGAGAAGCTTACAGAATTCGGCACATTATATAGTGCGACATATATGGTAATAATGGCAGACAAAAGACACAGATTCGACATAAAGAAAAAAGGCACCCCCCCAAAAAAACAACAACAAAAAAAACCCCAACAACAACAACAACAACAAAAAACAAACAACAACAACAAAAACCAAAACCAAAACAAAACAAACAAACAAACAAAAAAAAAACAAAAACAAAAACAACAACAAAAACAAAAACCCCAAAGAACCAAGGCGACTCAGTGTAACATTATGATTTCTTACTCAGCTTCGTTCCGTTTGAAATCAACTTCATTTTCAGCATAAACAAGATAAATGTTGTTGTAAATGGGTGAAGGTTAAGCAGAACATCCTTTCACTTTCCTTTTCCTTTTTGCACTCCCAGTTCTTATAGAACAGGAGTACTTTAGGATGGGGACGAAGAAATGCTGTTTGTCTGTGTGTGTCTGTGTGTCCGTGGTCAAAATGTGTTCCATTCGCTCCAGACAGACTTCTGGGCCGATCTTTCTGAAAAGAAGAAAGAAACACCCGAAGGTGCTGGGGAGGACCCAGAGAAGCACTGTCTTCACCTGCCTTTAGAGCAGTCCTGTACCACCCTGGGCCGATCTTTCTGAAAATTTGTAGGTATGTTCATTATGGGTCACGGATGATGCCCGACGTTTCATTTTACCAGAATAGCCGTTACTAACAGCTATAAGGCCCAAAATGGTTTTTCTTCTTTATGGAATATCTCTGAAAGTACTTCGCCGATTTTTTTTTTTTTTTAAATCTCAGTGACGAAATACATTATGACGCATGTTTCATTGTGACGTTCTTTCTTTAGTTTTTATTACGACGCCAGTTTGATTGTGACGTTTTTTTTTTTAATTTTTTTTTTTTTAACACGCGTATTCAAGATAGATCTAAACTGGGAGTAGGCTACGTGTATATGCTTTGCATCTTGTTTTTTCTTTGCTGTCTCATCTTCTGTGCGACCTCAGAGACATTAGGCGCACATTGCATATTCCGGCTCCCTGTCGCAATCCCGGCACAGACAATCAACAGAGAGAGAGAGAGAGAGAGAGAGAGAGAGAGAGAGAGAGAGAGAGAGAGAGGTCAAGAATTAAAGAAAAGAAAAAAACTGAGTTTTTGATCATAAGTGAGTGATCACTTGCTGTTGCAAAATCCAACTGAACTGGACAAGTATACTTTCACAGGCTGATTGCGAAACATCTACTATTTCCATAATGTTCCATTCGCCGTATTGCTGATTAAGTTACTGTCAAGTCGTCATGTGGCAAAACCCACCAGAGGACAAAGTGCACTGCTGCCGAGTCACTTCCGTGATGTTCAGTGGTCCCTGTGCCGATCCAACGTATGCAAAACTATGGGAATACGCTAGCGTCCAAAGGCAATGATAGCTGTTTTCCTTAGGAAAACAGTTACAAACCTCAGAAAAAAAAAAAAAAACCCAGGGAAAACTGCTATCATTCTGAGGATCACAAGCATTTTCCTCGGAATCACGGTTGTGATTCCTGTTTTCCTGAGGATAATAACTGTTTTCCGTGAAGATCATCACTGTTTTCCCTATTCGCCTTGAGACAATTATTGTTATTGTGGGGTGTGCTCGGCAGCTGGAGGGTTTTTTCGCCGGTGGGCTCTGCAGTCATGAAATACGGGCTGGTACACCCATGGGATGCTACTTTAAGGCTGTTAAGAGCTGCATCCTGTAGTCTGATTTACCTCTGTTCAGGAGCAGTTATGTCCCTTGATATCTTAATGGAGTGTTCTGCGCGTGCCTGTACCCATCGTCAACACAGCGCAGGCCTCCAAGGGTGGTACAGGACTGCTCTAAAGGCAGGTGAAGACAGTGCTTCTCTGGGTCCTCCCCAGCACCTTCGGGTGTTTCTTTTTCTTCTTTGCCTAAACTAGGCTGACCCTGGAGAAAGGTCCAGTGACGGTGAGGAAAGACCCACTGACCACAGGGAAAGTCCTGTTGACAGTGGGAAAGACTACAACTTTGGATTCTCTCTTGAGGGCACGTAAGACCGTATGGCGAAAGCTTGGCTGTGTCTGGAGTGGCACTGTCTTCATCTGTCCGTGGGCAGGGGTGGTTGGGTCTGTGGGGTGTGCTCGGCAGCTGAGGGTTTTCGCCGGTGGGCTCTGCAGTCATGAAATACGGCTGGTACAACCCATGGGGATGCTACTTTAAGGCTGTTAAGAGCTGCATCCTGTAGTCTGATTTACCTCTGTTCAGGAGCAGTTATGTCCCTTGATATCTTAATGGAGTGTTCTGCGCGTGCCTGTACCCATCGTCAACACAGCGCAGGCCTCCAAGGGTGGTACAGGACTGCTCTAAAGGCAGGTGAAGACAGTGCTTCTCTGGGTCCTCCCCAGCACCTTCGGGTGTTTCTTTTTCTGTTATCCATGTTTTCCTGAGGATGATAACTGTTTTCCGTGAAGATCACCACTGTTTTCCCTATTCTCCTTGAGATAATGATTGTTATCCATGTTTTCCCTGAGGATAATAACTGTTTTCCGTGAAGATCACCACTGTTTTCCCTATTCTCCTTGAGATGATGATTGCCATCCACGTTTTCCTGAGGAGAACAGATATCATTGAGGGAAAAAAGGTCATGTACAGGGAAACAACTTTGATAGCTCTTCACCACGACGAAGGCAAACGGGGACGGCAAAATATGGGGAAGATAATGGTGTCCGAGGATCATGATCGTTTTCCTACGTTCATTGTTTTCTTTAAAGATAGTAGTAACTGTCCCCCCTCACCCCCCACGAAAATAGTGAAAAATAAACAAACACACAAACAAACAAAAAAGCTTGTGATCATTTGGGATAACAAGGGAAACAGCTATCCTGAAAAAGTCATAAAAAAAGTCACGATCCTCAAAGACAATGGCTTAACCTCGTTTTCCTGAAGGATAATAGCCGTTTCCTTGCAAAAATAGCTATAATTGGCTTACGAAGCTAGTTTTCTCCCACGGAGGACACCACCTATTAACACCCAATACAGCTACAGTTGGCTTACGAAGCTAGTTTCTCCCACGGAGGACACCACCTATTAACACCCAAAACAGCTATAATTGGCTTACGAAGCTAGTTTCTTCCATACGGGACACCACCTACTAACACCCAAAATAGCTATAATTGGCTTACGAAGCTAGTTTCTCCCATGGAGGACACCACCTATTAACAACCAAAACAGCTATAATTGGCTTACGAAGCTAGTTTCTTCCATGGAGGACACCACCTACTAACACCCCAAAATAGCTATAATTGGCTTACGAAGCTAGTTTCTTCCATGGAGGACACCACCTACTAACACCCCAAAATAGCTATAATTGGCTTACGAAGCTAGTTTCTTCCATACGGGACACCACCTACTAAAACCCAAAATAGCTATAATTGGCTTAACGAAGCTAGTTTCTCCCATGGAGGACACCACCTATTAACAACCAAAACAGCTATAATTGGCTTCAAGCTTAGTTTCTTCCCATGGAGGACACCACCTACTAACACCCCAAAATAGCTATAATTGCTTACGAAGCTAGTTTCTTCCATGGAGGACACCACCTACTAACACCCCAAAATAGCTATAATTGGCTTACGAAGCTAGTTTCTTCCATGGAGGACACCACCTACTAACACCCCAAAATAGCTATAATTGGCTTACGAAGCTAGTTTCTTCCATGGAGAAAAACACCTACTAACACCCCAAATAGCTATAATTGGCTTACAAAGCTAGTTTCTCCCATGGAGGACACCACCTACTAACACCCATACTGACGACAATAATCTCTTAAGTCTTGGTGCAGTGGCCATTATGAGTGAGAGTTCCCCTACGAATGACGCCACTACGTCCGTCCACTGACAGTCCCTAAGAGCTCGCTGATACCGGCACCACCCTCGACATGAACTCACGAAGGACATGGACGTGGGAACGAAATCAGATCCGAGGTCAGCATGAGAGCTGGGAATGAAAAGCATCGAGACAAAATTCGAGACTCTTCTTTTCATGTCGATCGAAGTGATGAGCTTGATGAAGATGATTCTATGGACTTCCAATCTGGTACGAGGCTTGCGTGGGATTGTACTCCACGCTTATTTTCAAAACATATACCACCATGAACCAGACCCGAGAGATACAGACACCTGCAGTGGCAGGAAGTTTAAGCGACACTCTCAGAGGCACACCCATCGAGCGGAAGAAACTCAACTTGGGTTTTCTTCCGGTTGAGGTCATAGCAAACTCAACTCGGCGCAGGATCCGAAAATTCCACCAATATTAGTGTCTCTAATGGGAATCAAACCCACAACTTCCCAGCTTGGTATCCACCACGCTAACCACTGCTCCATGGTAACTGTTAGAACATCACTAATTACATTCAGCTATAATCCCCCCCCCCCCCCCCCCCCCCCCCCCCCCCGTCCTTTCCATGCACCAGAATAGTAACGTCATCCGATCAGCGGGAAGAGCCCGGCGGAGTTTTTACTCTGGTGAAGACAGCGAGGACGAGTTCACATGTACCAAAACATGACAACTGGTGATTCACGAGATGCCAAAGTATGAAGGGAGGGGGACATCGCAGATATCTGCCCGGGTGACCGCCCTTCGCCACACTTCATTGTAGAGTCTTCCTCCGTGGCACGACAGACATCGGAGCTTCTGTCCGAGCGGTAGAGAGAGAGAGAGAGAGAGAGAGAGAGAGAGAGAGAGAGAGAGAGAGAGAGAGAGAGAGAGAGAGCTTCTGTCTGAGCAGTAGTTACAGAGAGAGAGAGAGAGAGAGAGAGAGAGAGAGAGCTTCTGTTTTGAGAGAGAGAGAGAGAGAGAGAGAGAGAGAGAGAGAGAGAGAGAGGCAGGGGAAAGGGTGTAGGGTAGGACAGGGAGACGGAGGGTAGGAGAATCTGAGGAGGAGAAAGAGGAGAGGAGGAGGAGGAGAGAAGAGAGAGAGAGAGAGAGAGAGAGAGAGAGAGAGAAAGAGAGAGAGAGAGAGAGAGAGAGAGAGAGGAGAGAGAGAGAGAGAAACCGACATTTAATTCTTTTTTTCCCCGATCTTCTGCTTCATTGTACAACATCGGGGTCTGCCTCTTAGCGACTGATGAATAATTAAAAAAAAAGACAGAAAGAGGGAAAGGAAGAAGAGAAAGAAAGGAGGGAAGATCAGAAAACAAAAAATGAAGGAAAGCATGAAAGGGGGGGGGGGGGGGGGGGGGAGAAAGAAAACAGAAAAGGGAGAAATAATGAAAAAGGAAAAGACAGAAAGACGGGGGAAAAAAAAAAAAAAAAAAAAAAAGAAAAAGCAAGGACAGAAAAAAAGAGGAAAGAAAAAAAAGAAGGTAAAGAAAGAAGGAAAGAAATGAAAGAAGGAAGGAAAGAAATGAAAGAAGAAAGAAGGAAAGAAATGAAAGAAGGAAGGAAAGAAATGAAAGAAGAAAGAAGGAAAGAAATGAAAGAAGAAGGAAGGAAAGAAATGAAAGAAGAAGAAGGAAAGAAATGAAAGAAGAAGGAAGGAAAGAAATGAAAGAAGAAGGAAGGAAAGAAATGAAAGAAGAAGAAGGGAAAGAAATGAAAGAAAAGGAAGGAAAGAAATGAAAGAAGAAGGAAGGAAAGAAATGAAAGAAGAAGGAAGGAAAGAAATGAAAGAAGAAGGAAGGAAAGAATAAAGAAGAAAGAAGGAAAGAAATGAAAGAAGGAAGAAAGAAATGAAAGAAGAAGGAAGGAAAGAAATGAAAGAAGAAGGAAGGAAGAAATGAAAGAAGAAGGAAGGAAAGAAATGAAAGAAGAAGGAAGGAAAGAAATGAAAGAAGAAGGAAGGAAAGAAATGAAAAAGGAAGGAAAGAAATGAAAGAAGAAGGAAGGAAAGAAATGAAAGAAGAAGGAAGGAAAGAAATGAAAGAAGAAGGAAGGAAAGAAATGAAAGAAGAAGGAAGGAAAGAAATGAAAGAAGAAGGAAGGAAAGAAATGAAAGAAGAAGAAGGAAAGAAATGAAAGAAGAAGGAAGGAAAGAAATGAAAGAAGAAGGAAGGAAAGAAATGAAAGAAGAAGGAAGGAAAGAAATGAAAGAAGAAGGAAGGAAAGAAAAAAGAAGGCAAAAATAAAAGGAAACGGAGAAGCAAAGACAGAAGGAAAGATAAAGATGGACAGAAAGAAACTAACTGGAAAGTCTGTGGTCCTCTGAAAGCCTCACTCCGACATCAGCCTGCTATCAAAGCCACCTGGGTCCCTCAGCTGGCCACTGACGAAGGGAAGCAAATGGAAAAATACGAAGTTTGGAGAGTTTACATTGACGGAGTCTTCGCCATTTGGGCGACCGCTTAAGAAGGGGAAGAAAAACTTGAGAGAGAAGAGAGAGAGAGAGAGAGAGAGAGAGAGAGAGAGAGAGAGAGAGAGATGGATCTTCACGAGAGAGAGAAGAGAGAGAGAGAGAGAGAGAGAGAGAGAGAGAGAGAGAGAGTTCAGATCTTTTTTAAGCATTGGAATGCTTGGTGGCAAGTAGCCCTATGGACAGGTAGTGTAGCTGTGAATGCGTGTCGAGAGTTTGAGTCCCGCTGGCATCCGTCGTTTGCAGTCCATCTTGCCGCGTTTCTTTCTGTCTGTGAGACGTGGACTTTGACAGCTGAACTCGGAAGAAGGAAAACACAGAATATGGCGCGCTGGGAAGCGCGCACGCGCGCGCGCATACACACACCACAACACACACACTCTCTCTCTCTCTTTTTCTCTCTCACACACACATACAAACACACACACACACACACTCTCACATACAACACACACACACACACACACACACACACACACACACACACACACTCTCTCTCTCTCTCTCCACTACACCACACACACACACACACACACACACACACACACACACTCACACACACACACACACACACAACATACACACACACACACACACACACACTCACACACACACACACACACACACACACAGAGAAGAAAAAGAACCCGTACCGACCCACAACCGTCTCAGACTAGCGTGACGAACCATTAAGCATCACGTGAACATGTTTCGTCTTCCCCTGTTCAATGAAAGAAAGCAGAGAGTGAGTTCAAGTTATGACTCCTTCTGATCGACAACGTTCGCCTCCGAAAGTCTTTGTTCGTGTCGTCAAGCGCAGCCGTTCCTCACGCTGTCGACGTTCGCCGCCAACGGAGGTGAAAGTGTCGAATCAGTATGGAACTACACTTGCCAAAAAAACGTGAGAAATTTGGGTCTGCGGGTCGAATCGTGTCCATGGACAATTGTTTCTGTCTCTCTCTTTTTTTTTTTTCTCCATCAGACGTTAAGTGGCGACCTGGGTGTTAGCCTTTCGGAAACTGAACTGAAATCCCAGGTGGCAGCATGCATTTTGTGTGCACAGAAAAGAATATGAAAATTATTCCTGGAAAAATCTGAGAGGAAAATGCACTTCGATACATTAAAAAGAAGCACACACACACACACTCCACCAACCAACAAACAAACAAGATGCAAAGCATATAAACGTACTCCCAGTTTATCTTGAATACGCGTGAGATATTCCATAAAGAGGAAAAACCGTTTTGGGCCGTTAAGCCGTTAGTAACGGCTACTCTGGTAAAGATCGGCCATCATCTGTGACCCATAATGAACATACGTACAAATTTTCAGAAAGATCGGCCAAGTACTTTCTGAGATTTTCCATAAAGAAGAAAAACCGTTATGGGCCGTTATAGCCGTTAGTAACGGATATAACGGTTAAATAAAACATCGGGCGTCATTCGTGACCCATAATGAACATACCTACAAATTTTCAGAAAGATAGGCCCCGTAGTTTTGTCTGGAGCAAGTGGAACGCATTTTGACCACGGACAGACAGACAGACAGACAGACAGACAGACACACACACACAACACACACACACACACACACACACACACACAGAGCATTTCTTCGTCCCCATTGTAAAGTTCTTATAGAACAGGGAGTACAAAAACAAACTACTAAAAAATGTACCCAGAAAAAGGGACTCAGCTTTTCAGCGACACTTTTTTTGTTCTCACCCACGTGTGGGTCAACACACACACAGACACAGACACACAGACACACACACACAGACACAGACACAGACACACACACACAGACACACACACACACACACACACACAACGAACAGACACAGACACACACACACAGACACACACACACACAGACACAGACACAGACACACAGACACAGACACAGACAACACAAGACACAGACACACAGACACAGACACGAGACACAGACACAGACACAGACACACAGACACAGACACAGACACAGACACAGACACACAGACACAGACACACAACACACACACACAGACACAGACACACAGACACAGACACAGACACAGATACACACACACACAGACACAGACACACAGACACAGACACACAGACACACAGACACACACACACACACACACACACACACCTAAACGGAAAGGGAAAGGATGAAAAGGGCGGTAATTTCATACTCATGGGAGAGTCTTTGGCTAACGGTGGTTACCCGAGTCATCAGGATCCCAGACGGACGAAGAGGGGATGTGGGTGAGAGAGGAAGCAGGAAGAAGGGGATGGGGACGGGGGGTAGGGGGGGGGGGGAGATAGATGATGGCGGAAAGAAGGAAGAGGGAGGAGAGAGAAAGAGAGAGGATGGAGAAGGGAAGGAGGAGGAGGAAGAGTAAGGACAAGGGAAAGAGAGAATTATGCTGCGGACTTTTTTTTTTTTTTTTTTTTTTTTAAAACTCGGCTGGACAGTTTTGGCCCCTAGGTCACTGTTGAGAGGCCCCCTGTCTGAACAATCAGTGAGAACACAGGACGGAAGGAAGACAGAGAAAAGCAGGATGGAAAAAGAAGAAAAGAAAAAAGAAAAAGGAGGGAATAAAGGAATGGGAAAAAAAATGAATGAAGAAAAGAAGGGGGAATAAAACATTGGAAAAATGAATGAAGGAAAGAAGGGGAAAAAAAAGAAAAAGGGAATAAAGGAATGGAAAAATTAAGGGGAAAAAAGGGGGAAAAGAAAAGAATTAGGGAATAAAGGAATGGAAAAATTAAGGGGGAAAAAAGGGGAAAAGAAAAGAATTAGGGAATAAAGGAATGGAAAAATTAAGGAAGAAAAGAAGGGGAAGAACAGAAGGAGGGAATAAAGGAATTGAAAAAAATGAACGAAGAAAAGAAGGGGGGAAAAGAAAAGAAGGAGGGAATACACGAATGGAAAATATTATGGAAGGAACGAGAGAAGACAAAAAAAGAAAAGAAGGAAGTAAAGAAATAACGGGAACAGATATAATGGAAAGGACGGACACACATGGAAGGAACAAACAAGAGAAGGAACAAAGGAAAGACATTCGGGAAATCAAGGAAAAAAAGGAAGAAAAAAGTGATGAAAGAAGACGAGAAGGAAAGAAAGAAAGAAGGAAAGACGTGAACAAAAGACGAGGGAAAAATAAAAAGAAAGGAAGGAAGCGAGGAATGAATAAAGGACGTACAGACAGAAAAATGAAACGAAGTATAGAGAGAAGAGAGAAAAACCGGATTGGAAAGAAAAAGAAAAAGGAAGGAAAGTATGGAGGGAAAAAAGGAACGGACAAGGCGAGCTGAAAAAAATGGAAGGGGACAATAGGAAATATAAAGAAATGGAAGAAAGAAGGAAAAACAAAAAACCAAAAGAAGGACGGAAGGAAGGACGAGGGAAAAGGAAGGAAAGAACACACAAAAACGTTTAGCCAGAAAGGAAGGAGTAAAAAGTAATGAAGAAAAAAAGGAAATGAAGAGAGGAGAGAAGGGAACAGTTACCAAAGAAGGAAGAAGAGGAAGGAAAAAAATAGGTCACAGCGGATGAGAAAAAAGACGAGAGTCAAGTCGGTGTAATCCTATCACACCATCTAAAAGCAAGAGAGAGAGAG
>CM065745.1:48077279-48089779 GCA_033310375.1 Conus canariensis
TGCCTTCAAAAGGGGATTGCGATGGTTCCCTTATGCAGCTAGTGAAGAGTTTTCATATCTGTAATATATTTTCTTAATTTCATGTTCCCAGTTTCTCCATCTTCAAAACTCCCCCTCCCCCCCCTCCTTAAGTCCAAATCTTTGCCAAGTCATTACTATGAAGACAGTTCAGTTGTTGGCCTGCACTTGTTTTTTCCCCCACTATTAGATTGTTCGTCTATGTATTTGTCTGACTTTATTCAAGTTTAAAAGGCTGTGCCAGTCTTGAATAAAAGTTACTCTACGTTAGGTTTTCTTATGGGAGCAAAAGGTACCCCACTTGTTTACTGTTTGTAAACAAAAAAAATCGACGAATTGTGAAAGGTCTTTTTCTGTCCAAACTGTAAAAAAAAAACACAACAAATATCAATCAACGAATTGTGAAAGGCCCTTTTCTGTCTATACTGTAAAAAAAAAAAAAAACGAACTGTGAATGGTCCTTTTCTGTCCATAATGTAAAAAAAAATCAATTAATGAATTGTGAAAGGTCCCTTTCTGTCCATAATGTACAAAAATCAATTAATGAATTGTGAAAGGTCCCTTTCAGTCCATAATGTACAAAAATCAATTAATGAATTGTGAAAAGGTCCCTTTCAGTCCATAATGTACAACAATCAATTAATGAATTGTGAAAGGTCCTTTTCCTTTCCAAGGGCCGACTACCACTCTGAAAAAAAAATGATCTCGTTCTCTGAGATATGAAGGTCTTATTACAGTCAAGACAGACATAATTATCTCGTCCAGAATTATATCTCTTCCAGACTTATGTTTTGCTTTTATGGTAATGTGTGGACGGAGTATGAATGGGTGATTAAGACTGAATATTCCCTTGATGTCCACCACACATGTGATGTATCTGTGGAGTCCGTCATGGTGTACATATGTAAAACACCGTGATTAGATTTCTAGTGCGTGCGGTGCTCAACAAGTTATCCAATATTCGCATTAAGAGCACAATATCCCATCTCGAATGGTTAAATCACCTGGATACCTGGATGACATGAGAACGATATACCTATACATAAAAATCTGCAAAAAAAACACCCTGCCGAAATGGAGCTATTCATTTGTAAATTTTCTTGGGCATGAACTGCATCAACATGATTTGAAGAACCATGCAGCGTCCAGTTCAAATACGTTGGTATCGAGGCTTTCTTCAGAGCAGAAACAGTCGTTCGCTGTGTTGTTCTGATTCCAGGTACAAGGCAAGCTTTCAACCGAAGGTGACGTGCTGCAGATTGACAGGCAGAATAACTGGTTGATTTTCCTGATGGAGGCAAGCTATTAGCTTTCAACTGAAGGTGACGTGCTGCAGATTGACAGGCAGAATAACTGGTTGATTTTCCTGATGGAGGCAAGCTTTCAACTGAAGGGTTGACATGCTGCAGATTGACAGGCAGAATAACTGGTTGATTTTCCTGATGGAGGCAAGCTTTCAACTGAAGGGTTGACATGCTGCAGATTGACAGGACAGAATAACTGGTTGATTTTCCTGATGGAGGCAAGCTTTCAACTGAAGGGTTGACATGCTGCAGATTGACAGACAGAATAACTGGTTGATTTTCCTGATGGAGGCAAGCTTTCAACTGAAGGGTTGACATGCTGCAGATTGACAGACAGAATAACTGGTTGATTTTCCTGATGGAGGCAAGCTTTCAACTGAAGGGTTGACATGCTGCAGATTGACAGGCAGAATAACTGGTTGATTTTCCTGATGGAGGCAAGCTTTCAACTGAAGGGTTGACATGCTGCAGATTGACAGGCAGAATAACTGGTTGATTTTCCTGATGGAGGCAAGCTTTCAACTGAAGGGTTGACATGCTGCAGATTGACAGGCAGAATAAACTGGTTGATTTTCCTGATGGAGGCAAGCTTTCAACTGAAGGGTTGACATGCGCAGATTGACAGACAGAAATAACTGGTTGATTTTCCTGATGGAGGCAAGCTTTCAACTGAAGGGTTGACATGCTGCAGATTTGACAGGACAGAATAAAATGGTTGATTTTCCTGATGGAGGCAAGCTTTCAACTGAAGGGTTGACATGCTGCAGATTGACAGGCAGAATAACTGGTTGATTTTCCTGATGGAGGCAAGCTATTAGCTTTCAACTGAAGGGTTGACATGCTGCAGATTGACAGGCAGAATAACTGGTTGATTTTCCTGATGGAGGCAAGCTTTCAACTGAAGGGTTGACATGCTGCAGATTGACAGACAGAATAACTGGTTGATTTTCTGATGGAGGCAAGCTTTCAACTGAAGGGTTGACATGCTGCAGATTGACAGACAGAATAACTGGTTGATTTTCCTGATGGAGGCAAGCTTTCAACTGAAGGGTTGACATGCTGCAGATTGACAGGCAGAATAACTGGTTGATTTTCCTGATGGAGGCAAGCTTTCAACTGAAGGGTTGACATGCTGCAGATTGACAGGACAGAATAACTGGTTGATTTTCCTGATGGAGGCAAGCTTTCAATGAAGGGTTGACATGCTGCAGATTGACAGACAGAATAACTGGTTGATTTTCCTGATGGAGGCAAGCTTTCAACTGAAGGGTTGACATGCTGCAGATTGACAGACAGAATAACTGGTTGATTTTCCCGATGGAGGCAAGCTTTCAACTGAAGGGTTGACATGCTGCAGATTGACAGGACAGAATAACTGGTTGATTTTCCTGATGGAGGCAAGCTTTCAACTGAAGGGTTGACATGCTGCAGATTGACAGGCAGAATAACTGGTTGATTTTCCTGATGGAGGCAAGCTTTCAACTGAAGGGTTGACATGCTGCAGATTGACAGACAGAATAACTGGTTGATTTTCTGATGGAGGCAAGCTTTCAACTGAAGGGTTGACATGCTGCAGATTGACAGACAGAATAACTGGTTGATTTTCCTGATGGAGGCAAGCTTTCAACTGAAGGGTTGACATGCTGCAGATTGACAGACAGAATAACTGGTTGATTTTCCTGATGGAGAGAAGTTTTCAACTGAAGGTGACGTGCTGCAGGTTGACAGACAGAATAACTGGTTGATTTTGCCTGATGGAGGGCTTCTGTCTTGCATTTTATTTGCTCTAAAGAATGACTGGTGTTAGTGTTAGTTTAGACATGCGCACGCGCGCGCGTGCGTGCACACACACACACACACACACACACACACACACACACACACACACACACTTACACACACACACACCTCACACACACACACACACACACACACACACAACACACACACACACAACTTACACACACACACACACAACACACACACACACACACACACACACACACGCATACACACAAACACACACACACAAACACAACAACACAAACACAACACACACACCACAAAGAGAGAGAGAGAGAGAGAGAGAGAGAGAGAGAGAGAGAGAGAGAGAGAGAGAGAGAGAGAGTTATTTTCAATGTCTATTGAGTTTGTTGGAAATTATCCCCCCTCTCAGCGCCGTTAATACTTTTTCTGATTAAGCACTCTTGTCCCGTGTTTCATCCCTCCAAAGAATAATTGGCATGGACATTTCTTCACCAACAACACACACACAACACACACACACACACACACACACACACGCACGACAAGAGAGGAGAGAGAGAGAGAGAGAGAGAGAGAGAGAGAGAGAGAGAGAGAGAGGGCCCAAAATGGAAGGGGAGGACTATCTACTCGCTTCATTACTCCTTCTCCCCCCCCCCCCCCCCGGCACCTTAACCCTCCCCATTATCCACCTTCCCCGACCCCAGCTTTCTCCCCCGTTCTCTCTCTCTCTCTCCCCCCCCCCCCCCCCCCCTCCTCAACTCCACCACTCCAAACCCTGCTGATGCTCTCTGATCTAAACTTAGCACGCGCACATCCAGATCAACAGTCAAGGTTAGAGGCAGGGGGGGGGGGGGGGGAGGGGGGGAGGGGGGAGGGTAAAGGGCCATTTCATCTGGTGTCATTTCCTAAAATTACCCCCCACCTTTTATTTTCTTCCCCTGGCAGAGATAACTCAGAAGCTGCCATCAGTGTCTTTGTTACCCTGTGTAAAACTAGATTACGTTATCCATTACTCCCCTCTCAGAAGTTAACACAGTATCTTTCTTTCCCTGCGTGAAGATAGATTACGTTATCCATATACTCCCCTCTCAGAAGTTAGCATCCGTATCTTTCTTTCTTTCCCTGCGTAAAGCTAAATTACATTATCGATATATATATATACTCCTCTCAGAATTAGCATCAGTATCTTTCTTTCCCTGCGTAAAGCTAAATTACATTATCGATATACTCTCCTCTCAGAAATTAGCATCAGTATCTTTCTTTCCCTGCGTAAAGCTAAATTACATTATCGATATACTCTCCTCTCAGAAATTAGCATCAGTATCTTTCTTTCCCTGCGTAAAGCTAAATTACATTATCGATATACTCTCCTCTCAGAAATTAGCATCAGTATCTTTCTTTCCCTGCGTAAAGCTAAATTACATTATCGATATACTCTCCTCTCAGAAATTAGCATCAGTATCTTTCTTTCCCTGCGTGAAGCTTGATGATTATCCATATACCCTCCCATCCCCCCTCCCCCTTCTTTTTTTTAAAATTTTCTTTCACTTCCCCTCTTCCCGCCTCCACTTGCTTTTAAGATGTTTTCTTTTTGACTTCGTTTGGAAAGGGAAACGTGAGAGAAAAAGAAGAAAGGATCAAATGAAACTCAACTTTTTGTTTGAATCAGTCCAGTTCTTTGCCCTCGTTTTCCTTTCCACCACCCTCTCCTCCATCCCTTTCTCTCTACACCCCACCCCCCTCCCCCAATTTCCCCATGCCACCATCTTTACATTCACACCCTATGCACACATAATGGCATATTTATACATAACGTGTAGAGCATAATGTGTACTTCCCAAACACCATCTCCGCTATCCAGGAATGCATACTCGTAGACACATGCAAATGTGGACAATCCACATGCACCTATTTTTCTTTTTATAGGAGATTCCACCCAACCCCCCATCCCCCCACACACCTCTCACTCCTGCGGTTTTTTGCTTTTTGTTTTTCGTTTTTTTTTTTTTTTTTTTTTTTTTTGTGGTCCTCATACGCTCCCTCAAGCGCCTCCTTCCAAGCATAAGACTCCTCTACCACTCTCTGCTTTTCTTTTTCTCTGTCTCCATTACTGTTTGCCTTTTCCCTCTATCTGCCTCTTTTTCCTTTTCCCTATCACACACACACACACACACACAACGCAAACACACACACACACATACACATGCGCGCGCGCGCACACACACACACGAGCGCGTGCGCAGGCAAACAGGCAGGCACGCAGGTATGTGCGCGCGCGCGCGCGCGCACACACACACACACACACATATCTTTGAACACGTATTCGTCCGTTTACGTATATGTTTTCATACGTCATTGCCCATACGTATTTATTTGTCTTTCGTTTTATGTCACAAGTCCTGAAGACGGTCTATAAACGAAACGTTGAAGATTTTTTTTTTTTTTTTTTTTTTCCAATCTTCTGAGCATCCTCAAGGATAGTTTGTATAGATTTAGGAAAGGAAACCGAATGACAATAAGTATGTGATGAATTCCTTGCTTTTCTTATTTTTTTCCCTTTGGTTCATATTCGTTCATCGTTCTCTCTGCAACTGACCACAAGCCCCAGGAAGACGATTCCAAGGACACAGGTCCAGGATCAGAACAGAACCAAGCAGAAGAAATAAAGGTTACAGGCATGACCCACACGATTAGAGGAAACCCTTACTGGAATAGAACCGACACCTCCATGAAGTTTGAACCCCCCCCCCCCTCCCCATCCTCCTCTCCCTTTAAATCGCCAATTGATAACTTCCCTTGATAGACAACTTAATCCTGACAAATGCATTAAGGCCTCATTTATCAAATTGCACGTGTCTTTGATTTAAAAAAAAAATATTAACGATTAAGAATGGTTTACACTCAAATTCATCTTGACCTTTGGTGTACAGACAACACGTTGGAGAGACACAATGCCTGAAGGAGAGCGAGTTCTGAAAGTCGGGTGGTCTGGAAACGTCTTCGGTCTTGCCACAGGCAGTGTTTCTGCATCTGCTGGCCCCACGCTTTCAGGGCGAGGGTCACAGTGTTCACTAGACTCGCAGCATGTGAGCTGTGGGACGGACAGATGCTATGAAAAGAACAGGTTGAGACTCCAGAGAAACGCACTCCGAACGAACTATACTGGGTGGATTTCGAAAGGAGGTGACCGAGGGCGGAAAATGAAGCAAATGTTAAAAGGAAAGGGTATTAGTTCCACCAGACGATACAGACAAACAGGTTACAGGACAAAACACAGTGCATTTCCACCTCTTGGGTCTTCTCCAGGCAAAAAATAAACAACGTTTAGGACAACGAAAACGAACGAGCAACCACTTATTTTCTCATATTCGGCGCAAAAACATATGTGAATAAGAGAAGATAAGTGGTTGCTCGTTCTTTGTTTTTCTTGTCCTAAATGTTGCTTAGTTGTTTTTTTCCTGAAGAAGACCCAAGAGGTCGAAATGCATTGTGTTTTGTCCTGTAATCTGTTTGTCTGTATACTGGGTTGAGTTAATGTGCGGACTTTTATCTCAGGGAAAAAAATCATCAGCCTTTTTCCCTGTCCGTAGACACAATCCAACGGATTTTTAAGAATTATTAATCATTTCAATGATAATTGAAAGTGCGAATACAGCGCCTATCGTTGGATGGAGTCCAAGCTCTATCAGTCAGTCAGTCATTCCCCTGACCGCTGGGGTCGTTGGGGGGACGTGATGAGGCAGCCGCCGTTTCTCTCCAGGCTCTTCTGTTGGTGGCTGTCGTGAGGAGATCTGGCATGGTCATTTTGGTCCAGTCCTTTATATTGTCGGACCAGCTCTTTCTCTGCCGTCCTCGTCTGCGCCCTCCTTCAACGGTACCTTGAGGGATGGTTTTGGAGAGGGTGTTGTGACGAATGACGTGGCCAAACCATGCCATCTTCCGTCGTTTGACGGTTGCCAGAAGTGGTTCGTGGGGCCCAACTAGGTTAGTGACCAGGTTCCGCACATAATCATTGGTCTTGTGTTCTTTGTAGGAGATGCGGAGTAGTTTCCTCAGGCACCTGGTCTCTATACGCTTTACAGCCCACGACCCCATTTACACAAAGGGCGGCCTACCTGCGTGGAGCTGCCTGCAGGAGCCACACGATGTCGTTTACCATGTCATCAGTTGAATACTAGTCATTTCGTATTCTATTCACCATCTGATTTTTCACAGACGATGCATGCTATGTTTATAAGCGCACACTAATGGCCAAACTGGTCTTCTCTTTCGAAAGTTGATGATGGAATGGTGGGTGGGCGCAAGGTGTTATGCTTACGTTCCAACACAGGGCCACACTTAAGGCGAGCTTCTACCAGCCGAAAACGTCAAAAATCTGTCATTTTCGTTACCTGGGTTTACCCACTAAATATCAACCAATTTATGAAATATTTGGCACACACATACTTCAAACATTGCTGTTTGCAGTCCTGGTATCAGATAGAAGAATGTGTTATGTCTTGCATTTGTAAATGGGCCTTGAAATACGTACACATCTTAACTTCAAGGAAAATTCCCTCTGTACTGCAGTGCCTCAGCAGAGATTCGAACCTGCAACACCAGGATCACTAGTCAGGTGCTGTATTAAAAACTCTACCCCCTCCACGCCCTTCCAACTAATCAGTTCAAATGCCCTCCACGCCCTTCCAACTAATTAGTTCAAACGCCCCTTTACTTCCTTTTGGGATTGATTAAAGATTCCCCGCACAACCATATAAGTGGACATGTAGTCTACACAAAATGCTGGCCAAATTCTTCTATCGTATTCAACCATCTATCGATTTTATTTCACAGATACTTTGAAAATGATTTGTTTTACATCTGGTGGATATGTACCTTATACAAAACGCTGCCTGGACTGCTAAACGGCATCTGGAAGAAAACTAAAGTGAATGGAAATGCTTTTCCATCTGACCTGCATCTGACCTTTATCACTTCCAAAATGTCATCAGAGGAATTGGTTTGCTCACGCTTTGTTGGCATCAGTCAAAGTTCAAAACCAGAATGTTCCACTGTGAACATGTCTTTCAGTTACGTTTCACACTATCGAGCAGAAACCGAACAGTGTAATGCGTTCTCCCCCCCCCCCCCCCCCCCCCCCCCCCCCATACGTTTCTTGACGGTGTACTCTGAAGAGCGGCCTCGCACTACGCAGCTTGAAAGCAAAGAATCGAAATACGTGATTCTAATGGAGCGCGTGATTCTCACCTGAAATAGGCGCATGATTCTCACACTGAGGAAATTAGGCGACAGTGATTCTCACACTGAGGAAATTAGGCAGACAGTGATTCTCACACTGAGGAAATTAGGCGACAGTGATTCTCACACTGAGGAAATTAGGCGACAGTGATTCTCACACTGAGGAAATTAGGCGACAGTGATTCTCACACTGAGGAAATTAGGCGACAGTGATTCTCACACTGAGGAAATTAGGCGACAGTGATTCTCACACTGAGGAAATTAGGCGACAGTGATTCTCACACTGAGGAAATTAGGCGACAGTGATTCTCACACTGAGGAAATTAGGCGACAGTGATCTCACACTGATGTAAAGGAAAATCAACACAATTACTGGTTCACACCATACAAACATTATGAAATCAGACGTGAAGATTTTTTTTTGTTTTCACACACACACACACACACACACACACACACACACACACACACACACACACACAACAACACACAGCGCGCGCAAAATGATGATACTACGTTTCCATTAAGGGCATATGATTTGGCAAAATGGTCGGAAGACTGCTTTGTTCTTATAAGTTCTGAAGCAAATGTTCACTTTGTCAGCTTTACTGGTTCCTGATACTTCTGTGCGTGCGATTGTCCATATTGAAAACAAATACCAACAGTCAAAGGCCCTTTTCTTTCCAAGCCCTGAGATCACACTGAACGAGTTTGCTCTGTCTCTGTGACACTCACATTGTCTCACTACAGTCAAGACAGACAACGTTTTCAAACTAATCCTTTATGCTTATTTGTAGATTGAGTAAAGTAAGGTAAGGTAATGTTGCTTATAGCCCAGTTGACCGCGTAGGGCCATATCAGGGCTGTCACCGCGTTGTAGTCAACTCACAAGTCATTCATTCACACAGCTCTTTAAAAGACATCTTCTAAAAACCCACCCGAGATTTTGTTAAAAATCTTTCCACTATAAAATCTCAAGATCCGATGAAAAATGTTGATCTCTTTCAAGAATTCAAAGATCGCCTCAGGTGGAACATCTCTGAACAAGGTTTTCATGGAGTCTGCTGTAACGTGTTTGTGTCTCACACCATGCAAGTCCCAACACTCTAAAAAATATGTTTCATTGTGAGTGGCACATGACATGGAATGCACCACAGAGCTTCTTCACCTTTTAAATGAGTAAATGTTGGTAGGTTTGGACTGTTTGTATATATTGTTTACGCCCACTGCAAATGTAACGTTCGTGCGAATGATAACATCGATTGCATGTTGGACAAAAGTGTAATCATGTGAAACACCATGAATAGGTTATGACAACTTCACTTACCAAGTATCCAGTATTCTTCTTATTCCAAGCACAACAGCCTCCGCCAAACGTCTACATCGTCTGGTAGCCTTGATGACGTGAGAAAGATTGGCCTGCATATAAACATCTGGAAAAAAAAAAGAGAAAAACTTGTTGAAATCGAGTTTTTTTTTTTTTAAACTTGCCTATGTTTCTAGACCATAAATGACATTAACTAATTGCAAAAATGTGTGACGGCAGATACAAAGTTTGTATTCACATTTAAACATTAAAATTAAACGTTTACCGTCTTATTCTTATTTCGGACTGATGCTAGCTTGAATCTGACACTTGTGTGCTGCAAATTGTCGAGAGAGAGAGAGAGAAATGAGAGAGAAGAGAACGAAGAGACGAAGAGAGACGAAGAGAGAGAGAGAAAATTTCCCATCTTTATCGAGTTTATTCCTATTTATTTCCCCTTCACTGCCGTTGCTGATTTTCCTGATTGAGCGCTACTGTCCTTTGCCTTACTCTCCAGAAAATAATCGGTATCAGGATTTATTCAAAATCACACGTGCACACACACACACACACACACACACGAACACAACACACACACACACACACACAAACACACAGGCACCGACACAGACTTACAAAACACATCACAAGCGCGGATGCACATGAAACAGAGAGAGAGAGGAGAAGGAGGAGAGAGAGAGAGAGAGAGACTGAGAGACGAGAGAGAATTGTGTATTTAAGATAGGAAGAATGCGGAGAAGAAAGGAGAAAGAAGATGGAGGAGACTAAAAATGAAAAAAAAAAAAAAAAGGGGGGGGGGAGGAGACTCCTACTCGTTATTCTCCCCCCCTCCCCACCTCCCCGGCACCCCAACCCTCTCTCCGTTACCCACCTTCCCCAACCCCTAACTTTGCTCCCCCCCCCTCCCACCCTCCCCTTCAACACCCCCACCCCAAACCCTGCTAATGCTGTCTGATCTAAACTTGGCACGCACGTGCTCTGATCAAACAGATGGCGGTCAGAAGGGGGCCAGGAAAGGGCCGCTTAATCTGATGTCATTTCCTAAAAATTCCGCCCCCCCCCCTCCCCTCCCCCCCCCCACCTCCAATCTTTTAAATTTCTTACCCACACAGAGAAAACTCGGAGGTTATCATCACCATTTTTTTTTTCTGCCCCTGTGTAAAGCTAGATTCATATTATGCATTATCCATATGTCTGTTTTTTTCTATTTGGCTTCCGTTTTCTTTTTTTCGTTCTTTCTTCCCGTCTCCCTCTCCCTTATGCGCATTTGAAACATTTTGACTTAGAACAAAAAGAGAACAAGAGACAAAATGAAGAAAGGAACAAAAGAAACTCAACAAATGTAGAAAGGAAATGGCATGATAATAAAAATGTAATGAATTCCTTGCTCTTCGGGTTTTTTTATTTATTTATTTATTCATTTTTGTGTTTATTTATTCATTGCTTTGTCTGACTGAAAAACCTGTGAAGATGGTTCCATGGTCACAGATCCTGGATTAGAACACATCCAAGCAGAAGAATTAAAGGCTCCAAGCTTAACCTGTAACACAGAAAGATAACGTCTAAGGAAAAACAGAAATGGCAATTCTATGGAGTTTAAGAGCCCCTTATCCAGAAAGCCAACAGATTATCTCCCTTTGAAAGACGCCGTACTCTGACAAATGTTAAAGATCTTATTCTTCAGATTGTTCAAATGTGTGTGTTTGTATGGTTTTGCGGAGCATTCAGAATGGTTGATACTTGGATTCCTGTTCATACAGGTGGGAAGGAAAAACGATGGAGAGAAACAGTGCCTTCAGGTGAATGAGCTCTGAAAGTCGGGTGGTCTGGAAGCTTCTTCAGACCTGCCACAGGCAGTGTCTCTGCACGTGCTGGCCCCACTCTTTCAGGGCGAGGGTCACAGTGTTCATTAAACTCACAGCATGTGAGTTGCCGGAAACAGAATGCTAAAAGAATAAAAGAAAAGAAAAAAAAAAAAAGATGTACCGAGACTCTGAGAACGAAGTACACCGGATTGACTCAATGTGTGAAGTGACAAGAGATTATCTCAGATAAAAATGCACCATTTTCTTCATGTGTGTAAAAACATTTAATGGAATAATTAAAGGCAATCAATTTGGTATCTCCTTTGATTTATTACATAAAAGATTGCCCCACAAAGATTGCCCCACAAAGATTGCCCCACAAAGATTGCCCCACAAAGATTGCCCCACAAAGATTGCCTCAGATACCTTCTAAATGAAGATGTAGATCACACAAAATGCTGGCCAAGGCTTCTGTCATATTAAACCATATTTTCACGAATAATTTCCATTTTTTCCTAAAGACACATGTCCCTAGAACATCTTAAACGATAAACGCTGGTCAGATTGTTAACCTGTGTCTGTAAGCAAAGTCAGTTTGATGGCTTTTCCATCTGATCTTCATGAGTTCCAAACTCGCTGTCTTGGAGATGGTTTACTGACATTCTGTTAGCATCAGACCCATTTCAAAACGTTTACTGGAGTAGTTGCAAAGCCAGAGGACTGCAGGCGGAAATCTAAACAAATCTTAAATAAATGTTAGCGAACCGCCCAGAGAACGTGGACAAACGAGTCACAAGACGAAACACAACGCGTTTCGACCTCTTAGGTCTTCATCAGATGAGACATAAACGAATAAAACAACGAAAATTCACTTAGCTTTGATCGCTTCAGATCACTTCACAGGGTTCAGCGCAAGGAAGAAGGCGTTGATTCAACTGAACCCTGTGAAGTGATCTGAAGCGCGTTGTGTTTCGAAACGCGAAGTGTCGAAACGCGTTGTGTTTCGTCTTGTGACTCGTTTGTCCACGTTCTCTGGGCGGT
>CM065745.1:48099779-48102279 GCA_033310375.1 Conus canariensis
CGGAACATCTTCTCGATTGTGGTCGAAAATCTTTTTTTTATTATTAAAAGATATGAAGAATAAAAAGAAGAAAATAACAGATAAAGATAATTATGCATAGTTTCCCTTGAAGCGCACGGATAAAGAGAACATATAACAAGATGCAAAGCATATAAACGTACTCCCAGTTTATCTTGAATACGCGTGTACATGTCAAGAACATGTTTGCTATGAAAGTACCCATGATCTACCAGTCAGTTATTAGATCTAAAGCTATTTTAAAATCGACAATATGTCAAGAATAAAGGTTTTTAACGGTCAAATTTTGAAACACTATATGGAAGTGCCATTTGTGTATGATAACTTTCTATATACCAAAATTCATTAACATCCACCAATATATAAAAAATAACGGAAAAATAAAGGTTTTAATGTTATATAACCGATGTACACTTTTGAAACTGGTATTTTAGTCCTCACTGGGATAAAACCTGTGTACATACCAAATTTTACCCAAATCGGACAATATGTCAAGAATAACAGTTTTTAACGGTCAAATTTTGAAACACCATATAGACGTGCCATTTGTGTGTGATAACCTTTCTATATACTAATTTTCATTAAAATCCACCCATAAATAAGAAATAACGGCAAAACAACGCTTTTTAACGGTTGTTTAATCGATTTTCAGCATTACATCACTTACATATGGAAAGAGGCTCCGATCTGTCACAAGATCATCCAAACCACTTATAAATCGGCCAAGTACTTTCTGAAATATTTCATAAAGAGAAAAACCGTTTTGGGCCGTTATAGCCGTTAGTAACGGCTATTCTGGTAAAATAAAACATCGGGCATCATCCGTGACCCATAATAAACATACTTACAAATTTTCAGAAAGATCGGCCCAGAAGTTTTGTCTGGAGCGAGTGGAACACATTTTGACCACGGACAGACAGACAGACAGACACACAGACAACATTTCTTCGTTCCCATTCTAAAGTACTCCCTGTTCTATAAGAACTGGGAGTACAAAAAGGACGGAAGCTGTGGTCGAGAAAAACCCAGTTGCGTTTTCCATTTAGCCACAACTACTGTGGAACAGACTTCCTCCGGAGAAAAAATATCCAGGGGCAGACAAGCCTCTCTTTCCATTACAAAAAGACTGACCATTTCTCAGTTTACTGGTCAAACCAATAGATCTTGAGAGTCAACTATTTTATCTGAAGCACACTCCAGCACCGTGATCAGCGTATTGACTGTCTGCGTTACAGGCGCACCGTTTGACACCCACTCGCCCTGCAAGCTGCTCTTTTCTCTCTCGAAACTGAACTGTTGAGCTGCGAGAAGGGGTCAAAAACTGCACTGGGCGTGCCCCACTCGCGGCATCTGTCCCATGAAAACGGCGGGATCACTCTCGCCGAAAGCGAACTCTAACACAAATTACCTCGCTTGAATATTTCCGAGCATCGCAAACTGCTTCAAGTGCGAGATGTGGGGAATGGACAAATGACGTAAACGCTGATAGTGAGGTGTGATTTGAAACCCGGTCACGTGCAGTGCTTGCTGCATAAAGAAACTCCCCTGAGAACCAAACATACTGATTGCAGATGTCAGGTTCTTTTTTTTTTTTTTTTTTTTTTTTTGCTGCTTCTGAATCTTTATGTCATTTCTTTTCTAGTTTGTTCGTTCATTAGTTTGTTCACTTCATTTCCATCCTCTCCCCCCCCCTCCCCCTCCCCCCCACCCGTTCTTCGTCCCTCTGTCACATTTATTCTCTAATCATTCCACTGATTAATCAGCTTTCCAAAAAAAAAAAAAAAAAAAATTATTTTACAGTTTGAAGACGGCACTTCCGAAGATTGCCCATTCAACCACAGCGGGTATGTGGCTTTCGTGAAAACCTGACTGGAATTTTCTTCTGTATTCAGTCATCCATGAATTCATCCATGAATAACTAGACTGATGAATAAATGGATTAGTTAGCCAATTGACTGATCAATTAAATCCTTTATCGAGTAATTAACTAATTAATTAATTGATTGATTGATCAGTAAATCAAAGATTCATCAATTTTTCATCAATTAATGTATTAATCAATTTTCATCAATCTATTCAGCCGTGGATGAATGAATATAGTAAAAGAATCCAGTCAGGTTTTTACGCAGGTCACATATCCACTCAAATAATTAGTTAATCAATCAATCAATCAATCAGCAGAACTAATTAACTAACTAATCCATTAGTACCTTAAAACCAAGACACAACACAAATCGTATATACAATAATCTGAAGTGTATGAGTAGGTTACACGGAATGCTGTCCAGATTTTTCTCACGTACTAATTAAGTAAATAATTGGTTGATTTGTTGAATTAGCTTCTCACTGATTTTTTTAAAAGGAAAGTTATCAGACTGCCTGCAGAACTATCTAAAGTGGATGTGTAGGCTACATACACATTTTCTGTCGTCTTCAATCATCCATTGCTAAATGACATCCATTCATTTCATTTCTTTGACAG
>CM065745.1:48107279-48109779 GCA_033310375.1 Conus canariensis
ACACACACACACACGCACACACACACACACACACACACACACACGCACAGCACACACACACACACAAAAATCAAAAGGGAGATATCTTGTATAGTCATCTGGTTTATGCAAAGAATGCATGATGTGCTCGATCCAAATTGCCAGGTTGTGTGAAAACATTACATTCAGACGTCGCAAAATGGGGAGAAGAAATGAATATTGCGGGCAAAATATTGTCGGAACCTGCTTTATTATCATTTCTTTTTCCAGTGAAGGATAAAATCAAACAGTTCATTTATCAGCGCTGATGCTGATAATCTTAAAAAACTACAGGCCGTTTCTAATTTACCTTTTCTTTCTAAACTCATTGAAAAGATTGTCCTTCTTCAACTTCACAATCACCTACACTGCAACATCTCCTCAACCCTTTACAGTCTGCTTACCGCTCTGGCCACAGTACAGAAACTGCTCTCCTGAAAATTGTGAACAATCTCTTATTGGCCCTCGATGATAATCAAGTATCTCTGTTATCTCTTCTTGACTTATCTGCTGCTTTTGACACCACTGATCACTCAATTCTTTTGTCTCGTATGCACGAAACTTTCGGTATTTCTGATAAAGCACTGTCATGGTTTCAGAGTCTGATCTATATGATCGAACTCAACTTGTCTCTGTCAATGCTTTATCCTCTCTAACCAGCTATCCACCAGTACGGAGTTCCCCAGGGATACGTCTTGAGCCCCTCCTTTTCGTATTCTATACCCACCCAATCTCCGACATTCTTATCCATCAGAGCCTGTCTCACAACTGCTTTTCAGATGACAATCAAATTTACACATCCCTGATATCTCTCAGCTGCCTTCTGCAATCCAACGCACACAGTCGTGTATCATGGACATAAAATCTTGGATGACACTTAACAAACTTCAGCTCAACAATGAAAAAACTGAAATGATCTTCTTTGCACCCAAAAGACTTTTTTCATCTGACTGTATCCCAAATCCTATCAAACAGGGAAATTGCCTTATTCAGACATCTTCATCTGCACGGAATTTAGGTGTTACCCTTGACTCAGCACTTTCCTTCCAGCAACATGTTTCCACAGTCTGCCGTGTCTGTTACTTTGAGCTTCGCCGCATTGGTTCTGTGCGACATCTCTCTGTTGATGCCACAAAACCCTTGTTTCTTCCTTCATTCTATCAAAACTTGATTACTGTAATTCTCTTCTAGCTGGCTGTCCCCAGATATCTTCTCAGTCGTCCCCAGAAAGTACAAAACAATGCTGCTCGTTTGATTCTCAGACAACCCAGATCTTCTCATGTCACTCCCTTACTTCTTTCTCTTCACTGGCTGCCGGTCGAAAAACGAATAGACTACAAACTGTCCTTACTCTGCTTTAAATCTTTGAATGGCTTAGCTCCTTCCTACCTTTCTGAGCTCCTTCATCTCTATGTTCCTTCTAGGCAGCTGCGTTCTTCTACCGACAACACTCTGCTCAAAATCCCTCGATTTCGAACTAAAACCTATGGCGATCGCTCTTTTTCTTTTCAGGGTCCGGGCTCTTGGAATAAACTCCCAACATCTTTGCGTAGTTCAAACTCGCTGTCTTCCTTCAAGGCATCTCTTAAAACAACCCTCTTCACCTATCAATAGCAGTTCTTTCTTCCCCTTCCCTTCACCATCAGATTAATTCTGCGACTTGTGTGTGTGTGTGTGTGTGTGTGTGTGTGTGTGTGTGTGTGTGTGTGTGTGTGTGTGTGTGTGTGTGTGTGTGACAATATGCACTCTTGTTTGTAGGTGCCTGGTACTTATATTTATCTTCTGGTTTCATCTATGTTTTTTTTTTTCTTTTCCTCTTTTTCTGTATTTGTAAGCGCTTAGGGCTTAATATGTAAGATTAAGCGCTATAAATAATCATCATCATCATTATTGTTGTTATTATTATCATTATCATTACTATTATCATTATTATCATTCAATAGTCCAGTAGGGATGCATGGTGCAAACTTTGTGATTAGCCGCTCACTTTAAAACATGTGCTTACACAGTGTTGGGGTTTACACGACATTCCAGTGTTTACAGAGCGTTGGGATTTACATGACATTCCAGTGCTTACACAGTGTTGGGGTTTACATGGCATGTCAGTGCTTGCAGAGTGCTGAGATTGGGATTTACATGACATTCTAGAGCTTACAGAGTGTTGGGATTTACATGATATTCCAGTGTTTACAGAGTGTAGGGATTTACATGACATTCTAGTGTTTACAGAGTGTTGGGATTTACTATGACATTACTAGAGCTTACAGTGTTGGGATTTACGTGATATTCCAGTGTTTACAGAGTGTAGGGATTTACATGACATTCTAGAGCTTACAGAGTGTTGGGATTTACATGATATTCCAGTGTTTACAGAGTGTAGGGATTTACATGACATTCTAGTGTTTACAGAGTGTTGGGATTTACATGACATTCTAGAGCTTACAGGGTTGGGATTTACATGATATTCCAGTGTTTACAGAGT
>CM065745.1:48119779-48122279 GCA_033310375.1 Conus canariensis
CCATCTCTCATCAGTGAGGATCAAACAGGTTTCATGGCTAATAGATTTATGGGCGACAACATTAGATTAATTTATGATTTGATTAATTATTTAAATGCGAAAAACCTTCCTGGACTGTTGCTCTGTATAGACTTTGAAAAAGCCTTCGACTCACTCGATTGGGATTTTATGTTGAACGTTCTAAGGGCTTTCGGGTTTGGTGAAAGTATATGTCACTGGATAGAAACATTCTATAAGGATATCAAATCAGCTGTTATTGTAAATGGCCAGGCTGCTCAGTGGTTTAAAGTAGAAAGAGGATGCAGACAGGGAGACCCTATATCTCCTTACTTATTCATTATATGCGCAGAAATTTTAGCCATAATGATAAAGGAAGAAAAGAAGATAAAAGGTATAAAAAATAAACGATGTAGAACACAAAATATCCCAGTTTGCTGATGACACTCAATTAGTAAACAGTGGTGACAAAAGTTCTTTTGAACAGTCTATTGATATCCTTACCACGTTTGGAAGAGTTTCAGGACTCCTCATGAACAGCGAAAAAAACGCAAGCAATATGGCTAGGATGTCATAAAAACTCCAAGAAAAAATATTGTCCTCATCTAAAAATCATATGGAACCCTTCTCAATTCAAAATACTCGGTGTTTGGTTTACTCAAGACTTGAAAGAATGTGATAACATGAATTATGAAGATAAATTTTCGGAAGTTAAAATATTATTCAAAATTTGGTCTCAAAGAAGTATAACACCAGTCGGAAGAGTTGCTGTTCTCAAGTCACTCATTCTGTCTAAGCTCATACACCTCTGGATTTTGTTACCCAACCCACCTGACCACTTAATTCAAAAACTTCAAAAGATGTGTTTTAACTTTGTGTGGAATAGTAAACAAGATAGAATAAGCAGGAAAACAACAATTAAAACTATAAAACAAGGTGGCTTAAATATACCTGACATCAAAAAATATATTAATGCTTTGAAACTTTTATGGATAAAAAAACTTAAAATCACAAATCACAAATGGAAGAGCATTGTTATGAAAATATATCCATTCAGCGAAAAAATTGAAAATTATGGACCAGCATTTGGTACAGGATACATGAGCTCTAATTTGTTTTGGAGACACACCTTTATAGCCTATAGGGAATTTTGTCTTTGCGTGACACCACAAACATTAAATGAACTTCTAGCTGAACCTGTTTTTTATAACGACAAGGTAAAAACAGGAAATGAGATAATTAAACAAAAGAAATTAATTGAGAAAGGAAAGTATGCAATAAAACATTTTCTGAAGGAAAATGGACAATTCATGAACTTTGAAGAATTCATGACCAATGATGATTATACTATAAATTTTGTCTCATACTGTGGATGGATTTCCTCAATGAAAGAGTTCATAAAGAAAACTGGAATAAAACCTGATAATAACAATGCAAACACAATTCAGAACATGCCGAGGGCTTTTAATATTATTATGAAAGAAGCAAAAGGAGCTAAACGATACTATGAAATTTTTACTCAAGGTGAGCGCAAGCCAAACTGTTGCTCTCAATGGCTACAAAAACTTAATTCTGAAGTTTCTTGGAATAAGGTATTTACCCACGTCCACAAAATTAAAGATGTAAAATTGAAATGGCTTCAAATTAGAATTATTCACAGAATTATTGGCACAAATATTGTTTTAAACGCCATGGGCCTGACAAACACGACGAACTGCACATTTTGCAATGAAGAGAGAGATTCAATCCAACACTTTTTATGGATGTGCAATTACGTTCAAACTTTTTGGAAAGAGGTTGAAAATTTATTTAACGAAAAATGCCGAAACTCGTTTACCATTAAAATAACACGCGATGTTGTTATCTTTGGAGTCGACAAACATATGCAAACAGAGACAATTTTTGACTTTATTATTATGGTTGCTAAATCTTATATTTACAAGTGTAAGATCGAAAGACGTAGGCCAAATGCTTCAGTTTTTCAGAGCCAGCTGAGCAGCAGATTCAAAATCGAACTCTATAATGCTAAAGTCAACAATGATCAAAACAGGTTTGATGCTGAATGGTACAATTACATGCCGATGATTTTTTACACAAATACTTTTTAAAAAATCGATAACAACAACAAAATCTCAATCTAACACGCATCTCCGTAATCCCAGTATCCATTTCTCAAGTTTTTTTGTTTGTTTGTTTGTTTGTTGTTGTTTTTTTTTTGTTTGTTTTTTGTTTTTTTTGTTTTTTTTGAAATTCTCATGATATTTGAATTGACATGTTTTTGAATGTACATTTGAAGCAACATACTTTTTTTTAATGTATTGATATATTATCCGTATGCTCTTGCTGTAATGTAAAAAATGTATGTCAAATGTGTATGATATATATCAGGGGAGTTAAAAAAAAAAAACTGTTTATAGAACTTACAGAAATGATGCCAATGTACATATGACGTATTTGTAATCTCTATATTGTTTGATTAAAAACGTGAGAAGAAAAAAAAAAA
>CM065745.1:48134779-48137279 GCA_033310375.1 Conus canariensis
TTCTGTCAAACGTTATCCGTTTTTGGTGTTCTCTGTTGCTGGTATTCTCAGTTATAGTCCTTTTCCTTACGAATAACATGATGTGTATGAGGCCTGAACAAGTCAAACCTACTGGTATTTGCTCGTTTCTACAATTGAATTGTAGAAGTAAGTGCAATTTTGTATATTTGGAAAATTTTTTGCAGAAGCGTTCTTTTGACGTAGTTGTGCTTCAGTCATTGAATTGCCACAAAAATGACTTACCCAAGTTAAACGGATTCTTCTACCCACCTGTTATAGATGAGGTAAAAGCCAACGTTAAAATAAAAGTTGCTACATATGTAGCTTGCAATCTTATGTATCAACCATGCAAAACACCGTGTTCTTCAATAGATAAACGTTTATATTCTTGCTGTATAGAAATTAAGGTTGATGGTAAATATTTCAACATTTTGAACTGTTATTATCCGGATGGAGTGTCTAAAGGTGAAGCTGACTGGATAATGGATTTAGACTGCTCTAGACAATGGGTTATTCTTGGCGATTTTAATTCCCACCACGCTTTGTGGTCCGAAAATCCCAATAATATTGTTAACAACAACGAATACCTTGCCAGTACAATAATCAACGCCAACTTAACCATTTTAAATGACGGCTCTATAACAAGAATTGCTGATCGATCAGATCAGCGTTGCTCATCGATAGATTTGTCTTTAGTTTCCCCAGACATAAACCCTTTGTGTACTTTGGGTATTTGTGTACAAATACCGTTAGGCAGTGATCATCTCCCTATTGAAATCCAACTTCTAGTGAGCCCTGAAAAAACAATCTACAATTCTGAATGCACTAAATATAATGAAGATAAGGCTAATTGGGCGCTTTTCAATCACATTTTGACAGCAGGTTCGTCTTTTCTAAATTTCAATCAAAATACAGTGTTAGAGAAAGGTTTGGAAAATTGTTATTTTGAATTAAGAAAACTTATACTTAAGGCTGCAGATTCTGCAATCCCAAAAGTCAAATTAAAGAATCATCCAAAGAAAGCGTCAAACCCATGGTGGAATATTGCGTGTGAAGTCGCCGAGGGTGCGAAAACTAAGGCCTTCAAAAGCTGGATGATAAGCCGTCATACGCAGCCTAAAAGTAGAGTGGAACAGTTACACGCTGAATACAAAAAAGCTAACACCAATAGTAACAAAGTTGTTGCTTTTGCAAAGCAGCAATATTACAAAAACTTAGTCATCAACTGTTCCAAACACCCAAACGATAGCGCTTTACTTTGGAAAGAAATTAGAAAATCTAAAGGTTCTTTTCATCTCCCAGATCCTGTTTTGATTGAAAACGATAAAATCTATAAAACAAACGAGGAGAAAGTTGAATTATTTGCTGACACTTTCGCAGCAATGAGTCAGACTGAACATCTGCCTAAAGAAGAGCAAGAACGAAGAAGAACTATTGAAAACGAAGGGAGAAACATTGAACCACATGACAATTACAACACGTTATATATTAATAAAAATCTAACAATGGAGGAGCTTCTGTACTCACTTCGCCGTCTAAAATCTGGTAAAATTGCGACAGGATTTGATCCCATTTCTTACAACATGATAAAGCATTTTCCACAATGCTTTTTGAAAAAATTATTAGAGTTCTTCCAATTATGCTGGAATTCTGGAAAGCTGCCAATGGCTTGGAAGAAAGCAACAGTTGTACCTATCCATAAACAAGGAAAATCAAAAAGAAAATCTTCTAATTTTCGACCCATTTCTTTGACTCCTCACATTGGAAAACTTTTTGAGAGGATAATGAAATTCAGATTAGAACATTTCCTTGAAAAGAATGGGATTTTGCCAATATTTCAAGCTGGTTTCAGAAAAGGGAGGGGTGTCACTGATCATGTTAGTCTTTTAGCTTCACACGTCAAAAAAGCCTTGGCTAAGCGACACTCTACTTTAGCCACGTTTTTTGATATTCATAGAGCGTACGATTCTGTTTGGCATTTTAAATTATTGTCCAAGGCTCATGAAATTGGGATTAAAGGTCGTTTCCACATGTTTTTACAATCATTTTTATCTGGAAGAACGCTACAAGTAAAACTAAATGGTGTGCTGTCAAGTACAAGATATGTTAACATGGGTGTCCCTCAAGGAAGTGTCATTTCTCCAATCCTCTTCTCATTGGTGCTTTATGATCTTAATCAGATTGACACGAAAGGGGCAACTTTAGCTGCTTATGCAGATGATATTGCAATGTGGAAAAATGTAAATTGTAATTTTACAAAAAACAAAATCAAGCGTAATAAAATTGTTGAACAGTTTCAATTTGCGGTCAGTAAACTTGTTAATTATTTGAATTCAAACGGTTTTAACTTATCAACGGACAAATCGGTTTTTATTATATTTACAAAGAAAAATATCGATTTTGAAGGTAGGGACGCTGTAAAAGTACAAATAGGTGATTCTTTCATTTTCCCAAGTAAGCAAGTAAAATTTCTAGGCGTTATTTTTCACTATAAATTATT
>CM065745.1:48149779-48154779 GCA_033310375.1 Conus canariensis
CTGTATACAACTCCTTGCTTTATATCAGATGTGCATCGAATTTAGTCGGTTAAATAACCCTCGCATCTAACCCCACTTTTCATAAAGAAATGCTTAATCGGCACATATTTGAATTATTTTCCATAACCATGGCTTTGGTCAAAACAGGTAAAAAATCTTGAATTCGAATCAAAGGCCTTCTCGAAATTCTAAAAGGCAACATACAATTTACGATTCAGTGAAGGTTGTTTCTGTACAAAGGTCATCAAGGTAAATACATGGTCAGTTGTAGAATCGTTACATTTAAATCTTGCTTGTAAGAGATTGTTTTCTCCAATACATACCTTCAGCCTGTTGTAATTATCACTACTAGAATTGAACAAAATAATACCTTATAATTGTAAGGATTATTTACATAACATTGTATGTACAAAGGCAAAACTATGAATTAGTCCATTTTTTGAAGACGTTCCTTGGTCAAATAGTACACCGAGAAACGTTACACAGACATTTACAGCAGTTTCTATTTTGCAATGCAAATTCAATAGTTCTCCACTTAAGCCATCGATCTCTGCAGGGTTTTTTTTCCCCCAAAGTTTTCTGAAAGTCTACAATACTTTTCTCTTGCAAATGGACCTTTCACATGATCTCTATCTTCTTTTTAGTTCTCCAGTTTAAAAGCCTGCTTGGTACTAGCGTCCTGTGTGAGATGTGCTCTAAAATGATCAGACCAAATTTCTACATGGATATTGTTAGCAGGCTGCTTAATCTTCCTTGGAATTTTGTATACAGTGTGCCATTTTTTTCCGATCCATTGTAGGCAAAATTAATTCCGTCAATAAACCATCATTCAGTATCTTTTCCTTTTCTATTTGTAAATGCTTTCTGATTCCTATTCCTAAAACAACTACACAGTCATCATTACGCTAAATACGTCTACTAATTTTGGGTAGCTTACGAACACTTCTTATGACAGCATGCCATTCTTCATCAAATCAGTCTTGCCGTTTAGAGCCACTCTTATTCATTCTTTGTTTATCTTTATATTTTCTGCAGCATCTTTCACACACATATTACATACTTGCAATGCATGAGCAATCTAACCATGAATTAAAGTAACTGCAAAAACGATTTTTGTCCCTTCAAGTTCACGCTAGTAACCAACATTATTGTGTTCGTTAGCACATTTACCATCTCAAACAATTCTCTTGACTGCTTATGCACCATTTTCTTGATCATCGCTTTTGATCTCTAGCAAAGCAGTTAGAGATACACTTTACAATTTATCGTCAGACTCTCTTTCACACACTCGGGATGAACACAACTCTCTAAATAACGCGCGAAAATCAAAAGACAGTAAAAGGTCATCTCTTACTCTGTATTCACTGTCCATAATGTACATATAGTGACCTTAAAGGTCATCTCTTACTCTGTATTCACTTTCCATAATGTACATATAGTGACCTTAAAGGTCGCCATGACATATGTTATTCAGAATAGACAGACCAAAGACAGTGGACATGCTAATCAACACTACCGGTATAATTCATAACCTGATCTTCAAATGATATGTAATACCGGCTGCGTGACTCGCCTTAACAATACTGAGAAACATTTGAAATCCCACTTTTCAGGCCACCTCACAGAAATATGTGTACACCCCCATAAATATGTATACATCCCCATAAGCTAAAATGCAATAAGAAAGACAATCATTCAACAAAAGAATTACATTTTTACAGTCAATATACGCACAATATGGTGAACCCGTAAGAGGCACAAAACAGCATACACACAATACATCCGTGGCAGCATAAAAGAACTTTCCAGAAGTGCTCTGAAGTATTCGATGTCACAGAAACCTGTTTTATGCTTGGAACATATACATTTTAATGCGACATAACAGTTCTCCGGATTGCTCCCCCCCCCCCCCCTCCCCTTTTTTGTTGCAAACTTTGAAGCGAGGACACTAATGGACAAAAATATTCAACAGTTGTTTCAGTAAGAGAAAATCAAACGAAATGACGAAGGAAATAAAACTGTTACTGCGTTACTTGTATAAAAGCCCATTCACATTTCAGTGTAGAAAAGATAAGTTATTTCCATTGTTGCTTTTAATGTTATCTTCAAGTTGCACATTCACATTTCTCTTGCATCCAATACTCATTAAGCATACATACTAAAGACGAAAGGACTAAACGCCCACCACATATCGCTTTCAACATCCAAAATTACGTGCAGTTTTACAGCATGGCCACTGACACCGGTGTCGCCTTTCTTTCTGTGCCCACAACAGGAAGTTACTATTCCCATACAGCACGGGCCGTCGACTTGCTATTTCCATCAGACCAGGCCACTGCAATGATCCACAATGAACGATTGTTAATCAGCGAATACTTGACAACCACAGTGCCCCTTTGGCCACCTTGTCTGGCTTTCTGTCAGATGAGGAGTCAGTCTTCAACTGTAGTCACTCACACCCTCAGAAACGTCGTCCTCTTTGATAGATTTATGAAATCTTTCCACTTTTCCCTTGGCCATCAAGATTTCTTCGCCTGTCTTTCTTTCTTTCTTTCTGCGTACGCAGGCTGACACTCCTGCGGACACTGCCTGTATAGACAGGCAGTGGAGGTTTGTGTGTATGACCCTTTTTTTTTTATTATCCTGCCATTAAGGCAGCCATACTCCATCTTCGGGGAAGGTGCATGCTATGTGTAACGTGTCATCCATACCAACGGCCAAACTGGCCTTCTCTTCCGAAAGTTGGTGATGGGTTTTTACGTGAGTGCAAGATGTTGTGCGTGCGTTCACACACGGAACCTCGGTTTATAGTCTCATTCGAAGGACTGTATGGGGAATGGAGTCAGAACCAATGTTAACTCCGAGAGAAAAATCCCCCTGTACCGAAATTCGAACCCGCACCCCCAGGATCACGAGTCCGGCGCTCTACCAACTGAGCTATTCCGGCCTCCTTCTCCTGTCTGTAAAGGATGGAGCAAGCAATCACAGTGAAGTCTGGTGACTTCAGTCAATGCAGTCTGTCCACCTCCGTGTCCTCTTGTCGCTTCCAGCTTCCCCATGAACAGATTTCGGAGCAAGCTCTTGCAGTCGGTAGGCATCTCGATGTCTTGTCTGGACACGCCGTAAAAGATGAGGCTGTTCCTCTTAGAGCAGCCCTCCAGATTGGGTCTACCCTTCACTCCTGTTTTCTCTGGCTTCTCGGTCAAGTCACTCTTTGCCTTGTGTAGGGGTCTTCGTTCTCCTCGATCACTTCTTCCCTTAGATATTTCAGATCATTTATCACAGTTTCAGATTTTTCGCTCAAGGAGTTTACTTCCTTTTTTTGTGGCATCAGTTATCGGATCAATGGAACACCTAAGGCAGTGACCTACCCCCCCCCCCCCCCCCCTCCGCCCCATTTTTTTTTCTCCCTAAGGCGGAAACCCACCTCTTCATTTTTTGGGTGCTTCACACTGTCCCCTTCATCTGTCAAAAATAAACAGCACAAAACAATTTCCAGTACTAGTCCCCCCCCCCCCCTCCAAGCAGTCTCTTACACACCATGTACAGTCTGTATGTTCTCTTACACACGGACATATTCTAGGAGTGTACTTCATGTTTGAGGTCACCGATCCTGGTGCCCATGTGGTCCTGCATGGACTTTCGGATCGCCATCAAGACTTAAAGAATCGGCTCCGTGGCAGGGCCCAGGGGTGCCCATGTGGTCCTGCGTGGACTTTCGGATCGCCATCAAGACTTAAAGAATCGACTCCGTAGCAGGACCTGGGGGTGCCAAGATCACCTGGCATGTCAACACTGACCCTCTCGAACGGCCCTGCACTGTTCAGTCAGGTGTGTCGTGTCTTGTCTTTGCTTGGTGGTGGGTTCAGTCGGGTGTGTCGTGTCTTCTCTTTGTCTGGTGGTGGGTTCAGTCGGGTGTAATGTAATGTAATGTAAAAGGATATTTATAAAGCGCTTTACCTCGCGAGAGCCCAAAGCGCATATTACAGAAAAACATGATAAAATTACAATTCTAATTCAAAGCGTGCGCGCGCACACACAGACACACATACACACACACACACACACACACACACACACACAAACACACGCACGCGCACGCGCGCGCACACACACACACACACCACACACACACACACACAGCCGAAAAAAACAAAACAAAGCAAAACAAAAAAAAACTCACACACGCAGACAGACAGACGAGCGCGCTCAACATCAGCAAACACGCGCACAGTGGTAAGTGGATATCATTAGTCAATCCGAGGGAAAAGATGTGTCTTTAGGGAGGTTTTAAAAGTCTCTAAAGAGTCCGTGTTACGCAGAGAAGAAGGGAGACTATTCCACAGAGCAGGTGCCTGGTAAGAGAAAGATCGTTGGCCTGAAGTTTTCAGGCGAGCGGAGGGAAGCCGAAGCAAACGAGAATCGGTGGATGAGCGTAAGCTGCGAGACGGAACATAGAGATGGAGGAGGTCAGAGAGGTAGGAGGGAGCCAGATTATTCAGTGATTTGAAAACCAGGAGGAGAATTTTAAAGTCAATGCGAGACTGAACTGGGAGCCAGTGTAAGGATGACAGAAGTGGTGATATGTGATCAGATCTAGAGGAGTGGGAGATCAGGCGGGCGGCATTGTTCTGAACTTGTTGAAGTTTAGAGATGAGTGTGAAGGGACAACCGGCAAGGAGGGAGTTACAATAGTCGAGCCGAGACAGGACAAAAGCACAGATTAGAGTCTTCAGGGCATTTTGAGTGAGGAAGCGGCGAACTGAGCTAATTCTACGAAGTTCAAGGTAGCAGGACTTGCACACATTAGAGATATGTTGTTTGAAAGAGAGAGTTTGGTCGAGTGTAACGCCGAGGTTACGAACAGACACTGATAGCTTTATCTCGTTTCCATCAACGTTTACAGAACTAGGGAGAGAATGAGTTCTAATAGTGTGTTTTGAAGCAATGAGGGTGTGTCGTGTCTTGTCTTTGTTTGGTGGCGGGTTCGGTCGGGTGTG
>CM065745.1:48162279-48167279 GCA_033310375.1 Conus canariensis
GTGTGTGTGTGTGTGTGTGTGTGTGTGCGCGTGCGTGTGTGTGTGTGCTTGAACAGAAAAAGCGAAAAAAAAACAACAACAAAAAACATGAGAGGAATACAGCCAACACAGGTGAGGTCGTTTGTTTCCAGAATCTCAGAATGTACATTGAAAAAAAGTTTCTGTTGGAGTTCACCTAAAATACAGACACAACAGTAAGAACTATCCTTTTTTCCCCCTGTCTTTTTCGTAAATTATCTTACAATTGCTAAAATGATTCACACACTATTTTCTTTCAAATTTTATTAAGACTGATCACACGATTATCCCAAAGTAACATTTTGTTCTTGCTCTGTTACATTTGTGAGGTAAAAAGGAATATATATATATATATATATATATATATATATATATATATCTTATCTTTCGATACGTATGCTGGAAGTCGATTTACATGAACTCGCATTAGCCTTGTTATATCATAAAATAATAGTCTTTGTGTCTGGATCTTTTGGGAGTAAATGCGAAATGGTATGAAATCAATAAAGCACATTTCAAGTGCTTTTCTTTCGTCTTAGTTTGGTAAGGATATCATGCCACTAGTCACAGTGATACATGAATGTATCAACAATGGCAAGACACCCATGGTCAACCGTCCGCGTGGCACCAACAGTTACACCACGTGTGATGGACATTAGACAGTGCGAGGCGGTCAGAGCGTGGTCAGTATAAACGTCGCTATGGAATGCTGTTCAAATCCTACGCGTTGCACAAGGGCAACTCTTGTCGAGATAGTATTGTACACCTATGTATTATGAGTGAGAATGAGATGTTATGCATTATGGGTGAGAATGAGATGTTATGCATTATGGGTGAGAATGAGATGTTATGCATTTTGAGTGAGAATGAGATGTTATGCATTTTGAGTGAGAATGAGGTGTTATGCATTTCGAGTGAGAATGAGATGTATTATGAGTGAGAACGACATGACATGCATTATGAGTGGGAAGGAGAAAAAAAAACCTCACTGCATATTATACTGCACTGCATTCTGTACATCATTCTACAACCATGTAAGCTTAAGTGCACGGATACCCCATCTTGTGTTTATAATCATGTCTACAGTTTAAGTACATTGTTTATTTATTTGCTTTTTGTCAAATCTTTTATTTTTGTTGTTGCAAAATATTGTGAAAAGTGAAAAAAAAAAGCATTGTGTACTTGCGCACCTTTGCAGAGGTACTTTGATTTACCTGATTAGTTATGGACAGGCTTTTGGTTGTATCTGTGAGTCACCTCCCTCTTTACCCCGCCATCACTCCTAGCCCCACACACTTCTCTTTCTGTCTTAATCTGTCAGCCCCCCCCCCCCCCCCCCCCACACACACACACCCTCTGTCCGTCTATCTGATTGTCTGCCCCCACCTGGTCTCTCCCCCCCCCCTCAATGTCTCTCGCTCTGTGTGTCTCTGTTTTACTCATGCACTTATTATCTCTCTATCTGTCTGTCTGTCTGCCTACCTATCTGTCTGTCTGCCTGCCTGTCAGTCTGTCTTTCTAATTCTTCTGATGAGAAGGGCGTGTGAAGGTGTGAAGGAAGGGAAGAATATCGCAGAGGGGGGAGGGAGGGGGAAAGACACCTAACATTAGAGCCTTAGAAGGATGGAGACAACACGTAACGAGGGGCATCAAAAATGCTAATTGTAGGCTAGGAACTCTAGAACCCTGGCCAGTTGAGCTTGCCAGTCCTTTTTGCACCCCTACAATTCCTTCTCCTTTCATGTCCTGTTCTTTATTCGTTTCTTCTTTCTCTCACATTCCTTGAACGTCTTCCTGCCCCGTCCCACTGTCCCTTCTCTCGTGTCGTCTTCATATTTCACATCACTTTTCTTGTTGAAATGCCAAAACCACAACTAAAACCTGTGATTCCCCCCCAATCTTTGCGCCCGCCATGCAACACCCAAGACACATTTTTTAGGACATTCAGAGTAATCCAGTCAAATTTATATTTTGTCTCCCCAATGACATGTATCAGACAAGGAAAATTCCTGACAAATCTCTTCCTTCCGTTTATAAGATCAGAAAAAAGCTTTTAAATCAAGTCTTTCGATATCTAATTGGGGGGGGGGGGGGGGGGGGGGGGGGGGGGTGTATAAAGATAAGCACGCAAAAAAAAAGGAGAAAAAGAGACTCGTTTCATTTCGTATGAGTTCGTGTGGCCTTTCGATGAAGCGTGTTCAAATCACGATGTAAGAACTAAACAGAGAGAGAGAGAGAGAGAGAGAGAGGAGAGAGAGAGAGAGAGAGAGAGAGAGAGAGAGAGAGAGAGAGAGAGAGAGATTCAGTTTCAGTTTCAGTTTCAAGGAGGTGTCACTGCGTGCGGACTAGTCCATACACGCTACACCACTTTCGGTAAGTTCTGAGACCACACTACGCACGATTTTAAGCTGATGGATAAATGAATCAACAACTAATATGAGAGAATTGAAGAAGAGGGTCTCGTGGCTACGACTTAGCAGACAGATGTCTGACCTACGCATTAGCCCTGGTCAGACCTTGAGTGCCTACAGAGAGAGAGAGAGAGAGAGAGAGGAGAGAGAGAGAGAGAGAGAGAGAGAGAGAGAGAGAGAGAGAGAGAGAGAGAAGACAGACAGACAGACAGAGACAGAGAGAGAGAGAGAGAGAGAGAGACACAGAGAGAGAGAGAGAGAGAGAGAGAGAGAGAGAGAGAGAGAGAGAGAGAGAGAGAGAGAGAAGAGAGAGAGAGATCGGCTTGTATCAGGTTTGATAGAAACGTGTGCAAATCATGATGTATGAAAAGAGAGAGAGAGAGAGAGAGAGAGAGAGAGAGAGAGAGAGAGGAGAGAGAGAGAGAGAGAGAGAGTTTTGCGCACTTCCTATCGTTAGATCCCAACTGCTAAGGGTCTGTCCAGCGGGTGAATGGTGTGTGTTGGCATAAACCACAATGGATGTTTTATGTAAATTGCCAGAGAGTGAGAGAGAGAGAGAGAGGGGGGGGGAGGGAGAGCTGTTTGTCTGTACTTTGAAGGGAAAAAGGGAGATTCTTCAGTTCTGCAAATGGTAAAAAAATCTTCTAACAAAACCTTACGTTACCCCCCGTTTTCCTTCTGCATACCGAGTGTTGACTGCCAGAACCCAGTATCTCACATACATATATATAAGGGAGATACTGGGTTCTGGCAGTCAACCCTCGAGATGGTCGATATTCTTTTATGTAACACTCACCCGTGTTTCCACTTTCCTCGCCTCATCCGATTTTCAGATTTTGCTTACTTGCCCTAGGGTCGGAATAGCTCAGTTGGTAGAGCGCCGGACTTGTAATCTTGGTGGTGATCCTGGGGTTGCGGGTTCGAATCTCCGCCGGGCCGTTTCGGTACAGGGGGCTTTTTTTCCCACGGAGTTAACATTGGTTCTGACTCCATTTCCCATACAGTCCTTCGAATGAGACTATAAACCGAGATTCCGTGTGTGAACGCACGCATAACATCTTGCACACACACGTAAAATCCTACCACCAACTTTCGAAAGAGAAGGCCAGTTTGGCCGCTGGTATGGATGACACGTTACACATAGCATGCACCCTGCGTAAGAAATGGAAAGAATTAAGGAAGTAAGGAAATGGAGTGAACGATATTGAACGATATTGACTGGATGACACGGGAAACGACTGAATGAAGCGCCAGCTGGCAGCTCTTCAGTCGGCACTACCCAAGTAGGCAGCCCGTTGTGTAAACGAGTGTGGATTGTAAAGCGCTTAGTAGGGCTTGGTCTCTAGCCCAGAATAGGCGGTATGTAAGTATTCATTATAATAATAATAATATAATAGTAAGCCAAGGTCGATGAACATCAAAAGCCCCATTCTGAACTCTCCTGTCTTTGTCTCTCCTTCTCCCTCTTCTCCCCAGGCCTGCTTCCACGCCGATGGCACCTTGGTGTCCTGTCCTCTGTCTTCTGTCTCCCCCTCACCACTCTTTCCCAACCCATCTCTCGCTTTATGTTTTGCATCTTCTCTCGGACGTGCTTGCTTTTTGTCTGCCCACACGTGCAGACCTACAGCTGAAGACGTGTACAGCTGGTAGGGTGGGGATGGCGCCAACCACAGGACCCCAGAGATGGAAGGAAGCCCGTCACGTCCTGTGATGGTCCTCCGTCAGTGGATGGGGTTAAAGGGATTCTGACGCATCGCTGCTGGGGTCTGTCTGGTGGGGTAATGACGTACGTGTGTGTACGAGTGTGTGTGTGTGTGTGTGTGTGTGTGTGTGTGTGTGTGTGTGTGTGTGTGTGTGTTTGTGTGTGCGTGTGTGCATGCGTGCGTGCGTACGTGCGTACGTGTGTGTGTGTGTGTGTGTGTGTGTGTGTGTGTGTGTGTGTGTGTGTGTATGGGCTAACCACAATGTATGCATTAACCATATTGTCAGAGAGGGAGGGAGGGGAGAGAGAGAGAGAGAGAGAGAGAGAGAGAGAGAGAGAGAGAGAGAGAGAGAGAGAGACAGACAGACAGACAGACAGACAGACAGACAGAGACAGAGTCAGAGAGAGCATTCTGCTCACTTCTTACTGTCATACTCCAACCACTGATGATTTGTCTGGTGGGGTAATGGCGTGTGTGCATGTGTGAACAGCAGTGGACATATTATCCGATTTACCAATGAGAAAGAAAGAGAGAGAGAGAGAGAGAGAGAGAGAGAGAGAGAGAGAGAGAGACAGACAGACAGACAGACAGACAGAAGAGAGAGACACAGAGAGAGGTTTGCCTTGACTATGAAGTGGTGTAAACTGGAAGATTTCCCAATGAGAAAAAGTGGTCAAAGTTCTCTGAGGCAAACATGATCTTGCTTCCCTTCTTCTTCTCTCTAGGGTCAAAATTCTGTTGTGCAACACTTACCTCCTCTTCTGTCGGCTCATACGATTTTCAGCTTTTGCTCACTTGCTCTGAAACAAAACATCGCTGTAGATTACAAACCTGAGTTCTACATTCTCTTCTCTCTCTCTCTCTCTCT
>CM065745.1:48177279-48179779 GCA_033310375.1 Conus canariensis
GTGATGGTGCTTGACATTAAAGGCACGCAGAAACACACACACACACGCACACAACACACACACACACACACACACACACACACACACACACACACACACACAAGTAAAAGAAAAGTAATAAACAACAAACAGCAAGAAATAAATTTGCTGCAAAGCTCACTCACACTGTTTCCCCCATCAACAAAAAAACTGCACAGAGAGAGAGAGAGAGAGAGAGAGAGAGAGAGAGAGAGAGAGAGAGAGAGAGAGCAGAAGATCAGCACAGTCAGAAGTGTATTCAAAGAAATGACCATACAAACAGACTCACAAAGGACTCCACACCCTGTCACCCCCTCCCTTTCAGCAGATGAAAAGTACGCCCCAGGTGGCCTCCCCTTTCCACAGACATTATGCAGCTGCTCTCCTGGGGGCTGCTTTGATACCATGAAATCAGCGTACGTGGGGCCTCGGTCAAAATTAGCTAACTGGCCTTTGCTGGCATCGAAACTCGGTCATCAATGGAAATTGGCCTCTGTTGGAATGAGACTTCAATCAAGGCTAGCCATGTTCTGTGCCAGTGTCAGAGACGCCAAAGTGCTGGGGTATATAGTGAACAGTGTTTTGGTCAGTGCTGCGTTTTGCTGCTCCACGTATTTTGAACAGGTACTCCTTAAGAGGGCCACTAGTCTGATGGTTGGTGTTAAACTTTGGAGCTGACTTCCATGAGCTCTAACCATTGGTGAGGTCTGATATTCATGGCTTGAAAGTGCTCTATATTCAGATTTTTTTTTTTTGCAAGGAGCATCCACATTAAAGACTCCAAGCAAAACCTGAATGTGATTGGACTGTTTAATTTGCTAGAATTTGGCCAAGTGCATGTTACTTCTTTTGTTTATTCAGTTGTTCTTGGTGTTTTAGTGTATGCGTCTGCATGTGTTAGCATGTGCGCATGTGCAAGCATGCCTACATGTGTGCATACATAATGAGTGTATGCGCAGGTGCATACATCTGTGTGTATGTGAACATGTGTGCGTGCGTGCGTGTGTGTGTGTGTGTGTGTGTGTGTGTGTGTGTGTGTGTGTGTGTGTGCGCGCGCACGCATGTGCAGTGCATTGTGCTGGATATGTCAGTTGAAAACTGATTTAACGTTCAATATCTCTTGATGCCTCCAGTTGGACACGTAAATGGAGCATTGTTCTCAAGATCCACAGGTCTCGGTTTCAAACCTCTGCTTGACAGAGTCACTTAAAAGAATTTATCTCTATGGATTTAAACTAAGGCTGCGCGTGTGTTAAAACGAATTTTAATACCCCTGCATGCGCGAGGAATCCACCTTTAACCTTCACAGAAGAGCTGGCTATTTCTTAGCAATAAACTGGATCACACAGAAGAAAGAGAAAAAGTCATGCACTCTACTGACGTGCTCAGAAAACACTTCCAAAAAGCAAAAAAAAAAAAAAAATCTTCTTCATAGCCTTCTTTGTCTTCCTCTTCTCCTTTGAGAGTGTGCCATGACAAGACTGAACCTAACCTGAAAATTCAGTTCTATCTGATTCCCAATGAAGATCAAACTCTACCAGAGTCAAGTAATGGCCATCTTACCCTATAGGGTGTGACAGCTGGACACAGACTGCACGACTGAGGCAAAAAGGACTTTCAAGAATAACTGCTTCAGACGTATTGTCCCACCGCCTACAATAACCATCACCCACATGACTGTGTCAGGGAGTGCGTTAACAGTCCAGATAGATGTTGTCAAGAAGAGGGAAGGCCTCAACGAAAATCCTGCAATACCATGCATTGCACATATTACTTCTGTGGCCTCTGGCTTGATACGTCTGTGAACCATTCTTTCATTGGGAAACACTGTCAGTGCAGAGGTATCATTTTAGATGATCAGGTCAGACAGATGTATGTGAATTTTAAGGGAAGATTGAAAACAGGTAAGGAATCAGTGTCACAGGTTTGTCAAGGAGTCTGCTTCATGTCCTTGGAGCTTGGAAAGAAAAAAGTCTGTCACCATAAGTCTTAGTTCTGCGTGCTTTATCCTGGGAAGTCGTGTGGAGCTAGGCGAGATAGAGTAACTAACGTACAGTCTATTTGTTTAGAAGCAGACAACCAGTGGAGAGATCAGACTCTCGGAACTGCTGGTGCCCATCTTACTCTGGTTATGACGGCTGGGCACAAAGAGCAGAATTTGATCACAAAAACCCAGTGATCTCAGCTTACCTGCTTCAGATGGATTCTCACCCACGCATTATCAACAAGGACCACAACACAGATGACTGAGTCAGGCGGCAGGTCAACAGGCCAGACAGATGCTCCCTTTGAACGGTGAGAGGTCACATCGAAAATGTTTCGTTAGTATGTATTAGTCTGTTGACTCCAGTGGCCTCTGGCTTACTACCTCTGTGAACTATTCTTTGATTGGCAAACAGTCTGCGTTAGTTTTGCTCTCTCCCCTAAGGGAAGCTGAGCAAATCCAGTATTGACGACAGAGATCCTTATCCAGACATTGCCA
>CM065745.1:48184779-48189779 GCA_033310375.1 Conus canariensis
AAACCAGTGCACGTGGAGCCTCGGTCACATCAGGAAACCAGTGCACGTGGAGCCTTGGTCACACCAGGAAACCAGTGCACGTGGAGCCTCGGTCACATCAGGAAACTGGCCTTTGGTGGAAATGAAACTCGGTCGTCAATGGAAACTGGCCTCTGTTGGAGAGAAAGCTCAATAAAGGCTAGCCATGTACCCTGCCAATGTCAGAGAAGCCAAAGCACTTAGGGATTGTAAAGGGAGCTCTGTTCGGCCAGTACTGTTTTACTGCTCCTCATATGTTTACGTCAAGTCCTTATGATTAGATTTTGAACAGGTGCTATTTACAAGGGCCCTTAGTCAGATGTTAAGTGTTCAACTCTGGAGCTGACTTCTATGGAGTCTGATTTTTATGGCTTGAACACGCTCTATGTTCAGCATTTTATCAAGGCACATCCACATTCAAGATTCCAAGCAGGTCTTTTAAGAGTAACTGCCTCAGACGTATTTTCCTATTGCCCACAATCAGTCAGTCATTCCCTTGACCGCTGGGGTCGTTGGGGGGACGTGATGAGGCAGCCGCCGTTTCTCTCCAGGCTCTTCTGTTGGTGGCTGTCTTGAGGAGATCTGGCATGATCATTTTGGTCCAGTCCTTTATATTGTTGGACCAGCTCTTTCTCTGTCGTCCTCGTCTGCGCCCTCCTTCAACGGTACCTTGAAGGATGGTTTTGGAGAGGGTGTTGTGACGAATGACGTGGCCAAACCATAACATCTTCCGTCGTTTGACAGTTGCCAGAAGTGGTTCGTGGGGCCCAACTAGGTTATTGACCAGGTTCCGCACATAATCATTGGTCTTGTGTTCTTTGTAGGAGATGCGGAGTAGTTTCCTCAGGCACCTGGTCTCAAACGCCTGGATTCTTCTTTCTGTTTCGGCCATCAGTGTTCATGTCTCGCAACCATATAGGAGGATCGAGACCACTAGTGACTTGTAGAGCCGGAATTTTGTGTGGAAATTGATGTTGCTCTTCCACACTCTGTTCAGTCTGGCCATTGCGGCTGATGCGGAGTTGATCCTGATTCGGATTTCTGCTGTGCAGGTGCCATCTTTGGACAGGGTCGCTCCCAAGTACCTGAAGCTGGTCACTTCTTCCAGGGGCTCACCATTCATGGTTATGTTGGCACTGCTGTTAGTCGTGCTGTTGACCATGATCTTTGACTTCTCTGTGCTGACCTCCATGCCGTAGGCACTTGCTCTTGTGACAAGTCTGTTTGTGAGATCCTGGAGCTCGATGTTGCTGCCCCCATGAGGTCGATATCGTCTGCGAAACAAAGGTTGCAGACCGGCCTGCCGCCAATGCTGATAGAGGTGTGGTGATCTTCTAGGGTCTCTTGCATGATTCTCTCCAGAAAGATTAAATTAAATTGTGAAAAGACTGAAGTCATGCCCGTTGGAACCTCCTCCTGCCTCAAACTCGTTGAGTCAGAGTCAATGGTTGTTGATGGTACTGAATTGCCTTTCAGTAACTCTGTCAAATACCTTGGTGTTACCATTGATCAGTGTCTGACCATGCAGAATCAAATATCTGTAGTCTGTCGCTCATCCTTTTTAGAGCTGAGACGTATTGCTTCCATCCGACGCTTTATATCCAGGGAAGTAGCTGTCAGGCTAGTCTGTGCCACGGTGATGTCAAGATTGGACTACTGCAACTCTGTTTATGCTGGGCTTCCCGCAGAACAGATTGCTCGGCTGCAGAGAGTCCAAAATAGCGCTGCACGACTTGTTTTGAAGAGGAGGAGGTGTGAGCACATCACTCCCATGCTGATCGAACTGCACTGGCTTCCCATACAGTATCGGTGGCAATTTAGACTGGCAGTTCTTGCTTTCCGCCACTTCAATGAATCTCTTCCTCACTATCTCTCTTCTTCTTTCTGCACCTACCAAAGCTCTCGTACCCTTCGCTCTTCTTCACAAAAACTTTTGAAAATCCCTAAGCGTTCTCTGAAATCTGTTGGCGAAAGAGCCTTCAGTTTTAGAGCACCTTCTATTTGGAACTCCCTCCCTGAAGACCTTCGTAATCAGCCTACTCTTTCTTCTTTTAAATCTCAGCTCAAAACTTACCTCTTCAAAAAAGCCTATTCTCTTCTGTAGATGACTAGATCTCTCTTAAATTCCTCCACAACTAGTTCAGTGAGACAGTTTATGCATGTAGGTGCGTCTGCCATTGTGTATTTTCTTTTTGCTGTGTGCATGAATATTGTATGAATAAGTGCAAATGGTGGATGTAAGCGCATTGAGTTGTACAACAAGAAATGCGCTATATAAGTATTATACATTATTATTATTATTATTAAAGATGTTGAAAAGGACTGGAGATAGTAGGCACCCTTGTCTGACTCCGACTGTGGTCGGGAAGAACTGGCCCTGCTGGCTATTGAGAAGTACTGTGCTGCTGGAGTGTTCGTAGAGGGCCTGGATGACTTGAACGAGCCTCTCATCAATGTTGAAGTCTCTGAGAACCTGCCATAGGCCGTTGTGCCACACCCGGTCGAATGCCTTCTTAAAGTCAATGAAGTTGTGGAAGAGGTCCTTTTGGTGTTGTAGATGCTTTTCAATCAGGACTCGACAGTTGAAAATTTGTTCCACAGTGCTCCGCCCTCTTCTAAAACCTGCTTGTTCTTCTGATAGCAGTTCCTCAGCCTTGGATTTCAGTCGGTTGAGGATGATGCGAAGCATGACTTTGCTGGGGTGGCTGATCAGACTTACAGTCCTGTAATTTTGGCATTGTTTGAGGTTGCCTTTCTTGGGTAAGGGAATCACCAATGACTGGGTCCACTCTGTTGGCCACTTCTTTTCTGTCCAGATCTTCTGACAAAGCATTGTTAGTGCTTCTGTGGACTTTTTCCCTCCGTATTTCACAAGCTCAGCTGGGACATTGTCCACTCCTGGGGATTTCCCTGGCTTCAGACTCTGTATTGCGGCCTCAACCTCCTCCTTCAGTATTTGGAGACCGTTCTCGCTGTCTGCGGGTCGTTGGTTGTCCCGCAAAATGGATGTGTCCGGGTTGAGCTGGTAATTGTAGAGGCCCTCACAGTATTCTGTCCAACTCATCAGGACTTCTTCATTCTCTGTCAGTAGCTTGCCATCCTTATCTTCGATGACTGCTGATCTTGTCTGGTTAGTCTTATTGAGGGTCTTGAGTGTGTTGTAGGCGTCTTTGCTGTTCCCTGCTTCCATGCCTTTCTCGATTGCTTCGCACTGCTCCTCTATCCAATTTTCCTCGGCTGTCTTCATCGTCTTCCTGACTTCTCTGTTCACCTGTTGGCACTGCATCCTGGCTTCGTCGCTGGAGTATTTCTTTCCTTTCAGTTCCCGCCTCTTGTCACATAGATCAAGACCTCGTTTGTGACCCAAGGCTGGATCTTCTTCTGCTTCTTTCCCACAACTTCTTCAGGTGTTGTAGTTAGCACCTCTTTGATGTTATTAGCATGAGTGTCTACATCGCTGTCCACTAAGTTGAGGGCAGCAAACTTCCCGCCTACTCGAGCCTGGAACACCTCTGCAATTTCGGGGTCCTTCAACTTCTCTAGGTCAAAGCGAATGCGAGGGTTCTTTGGACAACGCTTACATTTTAGTTTGAGCTTGAAGGTTGCCAGGACGAGATCGTGATCGCTGCCAATGTCGGCGCCTGGGAATGTTCTTGTTTTTGCTTTGTTGATGCTGGACTTGTAGCGTTGTGGGGCCAGAATGAAGTCTACTTGGTTGTGAACTTGCCCATTTGGTGAGTGCCAGGTTGTGATTCTGGACAGCTTGTGTGGGTGCAGAGTGTTGGCTAGGGTAAGTCGATGGCTTTTGGCAAACTCCAGCAGTCTAAGGCCTCTGTCGTTGGTTTCCCCAATGCCAAATTTTCCTGCTGTTCCTGCCCAATTCCGGTAAGCATCTGGGCCAACCTTGGCATTCCAGTCTCCCTGGATTATGAGGACCACAATCACCATCACATAAATAGTTGTGCCAGACGCTAATTCTGCAGACCTGATAGACGCTGCTTTGAGAGGGTAAATGTCAGAACGAAAATCTTTTGTCATTATGCTCAGTTCCTATCACCCCGATAGCATCTGGCTTGATACTGCTGTAAACCATTTTCTCGTCGGCAATCCTTGTCTGTGCAGAAGTACACACTGTTAACGTGACCACACCACAGCTAGGCTCATGAACGTTTCAAGACAAGTTTAAAGGTGGCAGGTGAGTCAAATCTCCGCAGGTTGTCAGATAGTCTTTTCCATGTCGTTGAGGCTTGGGGAAAAACAACAACATTACCTTCAGTCTCAATTCTGTATGAATTATCTTGAGAAGTCGAGAATCAGATGAGCGAAGCTGGGCAAGATAGGGTATAGATTTGGAGTTCCAAAATACAAATTGAAACAGAGGCACAGACAGCACAAAAGGTAAGAGTAGATCGTTTACAGTCTTTTTTTTATATCAGAAACAGGCAACCAGTGGACAGATCAGATTCTGAAAGCAATCTGATGCCCACCTGACTCTGCGGTTATGAAAGCGGGCACAAACAGCAGAATTTGAGGGGGGGAAAAATCCAGTGTTCTGAGCATAACTGCATCAGATGGATTCTCACCCACACATTGCAAGGACTACAACACAAATGACATGGTCAAGTGGCAGGTCAGCAGGTCAGACAGATGTTGTCTGTGAATGACAGGTCACAGTGAGTCTTCCCTTAGTATGTATTGGTCCAATTGCTTCCATGGCCTGTGGCGGCTGAACACGCCAGTGAACTACTCTTTGATTGGCAAACAGTCTGTGTCAGTTTTGCTCCCCCCCCCCCCCCCCCCCCAAAGGAAGCTTGGCAAAGTCTGGTGTTTGATGACAGTGACAGTGGTTCTTGTCGAGACATTGTCACGCACACGCATACATTGGCAGAGAGACATCAATTGACCTGATTTGAGGGGAAAAGAGGAGAAGTCTGTATAGGCTGTTCTGTTTCTCTTGTATTCCCTTCTCTCTTACCCTCCCT
>CM065745.1:48197279-48199779 GCA_033310375.1 Conus canariensis
CCCTCATTAACATTACCCACACACCTTTCACAACTACCCACGCATAACTGCCACCACCTCTTTCATCACCCAGCGAAATCATTTATTTTATTCACCTAAACTTTCTTTTCTTTTTTTTTAACAGTTTCTTCTGTTCATGTACTTATTTACCCTTTCTATATATAATTTTTTTTTCCAGTTTGCCCCCCCCCCCCCTTACCATTATTATCAATCCACCATTACCACAACCGTCACAAAGATATCACACCACCCCACTAAACTAAACACACAACCCTATCGTATCACACAACCCCCCCTCCCCCCACGAAACCCCCCCCCCTCCTTTTCCTCTCCCATAATCCCCCTTGTCATTTCCGCCTAGCGGCTATTCTCCCCACCACATGGACAACAACAGATGAGTCATTTTCGTTCTTTGTTTGTACTGTCTTAAATGTTAAATGTGATTTATTTTTTCGCCTGAAGAAGACCCAAGAGGTTGAAATGCATCGTGTCTTGTCATGGGCTTTGTTTGTCAATGTCATTGGCGGTAACTAACACCCTCTCTTTCTAAATTTTGCTTCGTTCTCCGCCGTCAGTCACTCCATTTTGAAACTGTTGGTCGTAGTCTGGATTCTTCGAATCTTTAAGGCAAACCTTGTTGACTGCGCTCTGTCTGTCCGTCTGGCTGTTTTTCCTGTCCGTCTGGCTGTTTTTCCTGTCGGTCTGGCTGTTTTTCCTGTCCGTCTGGCTGTTTTTCCTGTCCGTCTGGCTGTTTTTCCTGTCGGTCTGGCTGTTTTTCCTGTCCGTCTGGCTGTTTTTCCTGTCGGTCTGGCTGTTTTTCCTGTCCGTCTGGCTGTTTTTCCTGTCCGTCTGGCTGTTTTTCCTGTCGGTCTGGCTGTTTTTCCTGTCCGTCTGGCTGTTTCCCTGTCATCTCCCCCTCTCTTTCAAACTATATCCCCCCTCTCCCCCCCCACATCAGGTGTATATGATTGCCAATCACTAGTTAATGTCATTGTCCATGGCAAGGACCATGATTGGTTTTTTTTTTCTGTTCGAGATTTTCGAATTCTTATTCATTTGATTTTTTTTTACCATTCAGCCAAGACATGTTCTACAGGATAACATAGAACACAGCATAGGATGTCAGAAAACAACAGAAACATAGACAACTTCATAATACACAGTGCCTTATACATTCAAAGATGCACCCGTTTCAATATCACGAAGAGCATAGATATATATGAGGGGGAAAGTAGGTAAGCACCAGAAAGAAGGCTAGGTATATGAAAATATATGAGACCAAGTTTTCTCTTCTCTACGCATTTTGTAAAAAAAAAAATCATTGGCCTGTAATTATTTCATGCAGGATCAGGATTGTTTTGACTGTTATTAACCTTAGCATTATATAATCCGACTGCAATCTGTTGTTCAGTAGGCTCTGGACAACTCCGCATTTGGCCTACGTTCTTCGGTTTTACCTTCACAAGTTTCAAACTAAACAAGCACAATAATGATTCTACGATCACAATAAATTCTATTTTGGGAGGGGATGGGGGGCGTTAGCCCCAAACATGTTTTGCACACATCAACATTGTCAAAAATGATGGCAAATGACATTAAAGTCACACACACACCCAAACACAGACACAGACACAGACACACACACACACACACACACACACACACACACATACTCTCTCTCTCTCTCTCTCTCTCTCTCCCACACACACGCAGCAGACACACACGCGCGAGCGCGCGCGCAGACACACACACACACACACACACACACACACACACACACACACACACACACACACACACACACATTCTCTCTCTCTAACTTCACCCATGGTCTCTCCCTCCCATCATCCGTCTCTGTGTCTCATTTCCTCTCTGTTTTCATGTGATTTTCTTTTCTTTTCTTTTTTTTAAACAGGGAATGTGGTGGGAGGTGTACTCTGCGGCGCATTCACTTCTCGTGTTCATCAATATTCCTCCTTTCATTCTGAAAAGGCGTAAAGGTCATGGCGGAAAAAGTAAGAAAAATAATACACAATTGGCAGTGAAAAATTAACGCGCCAGAAAGCTCACTCACACTACATTTCCCATCAACAAAAAAGGTGCAGAGAGAGAGAGAGAGAGAGAGAGAGAGAGAGAGAGAGAGAGAGAGAGAGAGGACAAACAGAGTGAGAGGTGTATATAAACAGATGGCCATACAAACAAACACACAAAAGACTCCATACTGTGTCGCCCTTCCCTTTCAGCAGATGAAAAGTACGCCCCAGGTGGCCTCCCCTTTTCCAAAGAAATTGTGCAGCGACTCTCCGGGGGGCTGCTTTGATGCCGTGAAACCAGTGTACGTGGAGCCTCGGTCACATCAGGAAACCAGTGCACGTGGAGCCTCGGTCACATCAGGAAACCAGTGCACGTGGAGCCTCGGTCACATCAGGAAACCAGTGCACGTGGAGCCTCGGTCACATCAGAAAACCAGTGCACGTGAAGCCTCGGTCACATCAGGAAA